>JAVSBS010026924.1:0-53188 GCA_033124195.1 Coracias cyanogaster | reverse complement strand
TTGCTTAGCTTTGCTTCTATTATTATTATTAAACTACTTTTTGTTTCTCATCTTATTTTCCTCCCCTTTCTTTTTTTTGCTCTGCTGAGGAGGGGAAGGAGAGGGGGGGTGATAGAGAGGCTTGGTGGGCACCTGGCGCTCAGCCAAGGTTAACCCACCACACTAGCCAATTGAAATCAGCCAATTATTTGAAAAAAAAAATAGTGGGGAAATGGACAGACAGTTGAATGGCCAGAGTCCTGGGAATACAAGCTGATTCTCCTAACCCACCTCTGAACACAGCTTCACTCTGTGTGTGGGATGGGGGCCTGCAGGTTATGGTTCTACACCAGCTTAAACCAACATGACACCAAATAGGGTGATCCCATTGAGAACCTTTGTTCTTCCTATGGCCTTGTGTCAGAACTTAAGGTCTAGTGGCAGAAAAGAGCTTATCCATCTGGAATGTAATCTTCATCACTAATTAAAATAAGAAGATGAAAAGGGAAAGGATTAGTACACCTGTGATCTTCTAATTTCGTGGCCTTATACATTAAATCACACCTTGGTGCTCCTCAGAGGGTCGGGCTGGGAGATGTAGATGTTAAAACAGGGAGTTATCAAGAGCTTTCCTTGCTGTTGCAAGAGCTGTGCCTCCACTCCCTGATCTCTTGAGCTCACACAGAAGAGCCAGATGTCATCAAGCATCAGGGGAAATATATATACACATATGTATTCCATTCCACGAATATATACATATATACATGTGTGTGCCTACATGTGGATCTCATGGGTAGAAATTGATAATCAGTTTTTAATAGGATAAGACTTTTTTCTTATGGGGGAAGGGGGAGGGGAAGAAAATAGAAGCTCCTGTCCCATAGAAATGCCAGCACTCCACTTTGCAGGGCTCCATCAAAGCCTACCTGACTGGCAGAACAGAAAGTGAAATTTAGGGAGAAATGCAGAGTGGGGTTGTGGAGGGAGAGAGGGAAAATGAAGGAGAGGGTTCCAGTTAAAAGACTTACCTAGGTGAAAGGATCCCTAAATTTTATCCCTTACACCAGAAATGGGTTTATGTTTTACATGTAGCAGACTCTGGGTGACAATAGCTTTTGAGTGGTCCTTGAATTACTGTAACTTCTTCCTGAATATTTATACATCTTTATAAATTTGACAAAATACATACTACCTTAAAATGTATTTTTTAAATTATTATTCAGGTGAAATGATGGGGCCTGAGTTGTGGGCCCCAAGTTGGAGTTAACCTGTGGATGAGTCACAACCTAGCAGAATGTTTTGTTGTTTCTGTTGGCTTCCTGTTGCAGAGGCAGAACCTGGTCCACCTGTGTCTCTGTGGATCCACCCTCACCCAGGTGGATGGTTGGGGTGGTGGGTGAGGCCAGGATTATATTAACCAGGAGCCAATTATTTAGAAGAGCTTCCTGGTGGATGTGGCTTCTGTTGGGTCTGGTTGTGGCTTGCTGAGCTCTCATGGTGGTGTCCTTCCATGTGAAGGGCCACTGAGGGAGCTATGTCTGTCTGTTGTGTCCAGCAGGCAATGCTGGCACCACAGTGGGAAGCAGAGGAGCAGGGCCCACAGGAACCTGTGGCAGGACTGTCTGAAAGAAGACTTGTGAGGGGCTGTTGCTGAGTTCATTGTTGGCCTGTGTGATCAGGCAACTGATGGCAGCATAAAATGATGATGATGGCTGAACCAGCACAACATTAGGAGAACTGATTGCTTAAAAATACATATGCATAAGTAAATCTTGTCTTTTGGTTTGATACATTTGTCTTGATAAGTTATAATAGAAAAGCAACTGTTACTATGTTGTATAAAGAACAGTGCTTGTTTCCAATATTTGGGATAAAATATGCAAAAGAAATAAAATCTCTTATCTGGTTGGCTATTTCAAAGATCCTTTTTTATGTAGATGAGTGACACAGTGAGTCATGCCCTAGCTGTATCCTTCCACAGTGTGTGATGCCTGCACAGGATACAGAAATCACCAACATGGTATCTCATATTAGGTAGGGGTTATTTGTAATTGTGCTGAGCTTCGTGAAATCTGACTGCAAATGCTATTTAGTTTTGTAAAGAAGTTTGATATATGTCTCTTTTTCTCTGTTTTTTAAAAAACAAGGCCTTTATGCCTCCTTTTCTGTATGGAAAGATCTGTGTTGGTTTATTTCATAGTGCAGTTTTCTTTAGCAGTGACAAAGGAAGAAAGAAAAGAGAAGGTAATGGTAATTTCCCCTTACCTGTACCCATTTCATATTTCAATATGTTAAGAAATATATGAAGCTATTCTTACAATTTTTTTTTTTAAATGGAAATAAAGTTTACTTGTACAAAGAGAATAAGCACTAGTTGATTGTATCATAAATTAATAGACTATCTCCAGATTCTTGCTATTAAACTACCCCTCCAGCCCCCCTCCCCCTGAATCTAACAAGCTGCATGAAGTCTCTGGGGAATTTAATTGATCTTTTGAGGAATTTATATGTAATTTGAAAACACCTGCATCTTAAAAAGATGTGCAGAATTTCTTGAAAGCATTTGGAATAATATTTTCAGAATGTGTAGTGCTTAGCAGGTGCCAGCTGAGGCAAGTTCTACAGGATTCACCTTGTTTGTAACTCATTATAAGCCAAGGTACATGGACTGCTTGCTGTTTAAATTGGAGTTAAGGCCAAATGAATTGTACATATGCATAATATCCTAGAAATTTTTGCCCCTAATCTGTGCTCCAACCAATGACTTGAAGATGTTTTATATGATCCTGTCATATTTGGAAGTCGAAAAGTAAGTGCTTTGTGTTAATATAGTTCCAAAGTCAAATATTTCGCTTGCTTACAATATTATTAAATCTAAAAAGGGAGAGCATACTAAGAGAATTGCTAAAAGTTATTTTATTGTAACTACTAAATATATAACAAATAAACTATATATGTATGCATGTATACATATATAACTTAGAGAGTAGAAATACGGAGATTTGTACCCAGGTTTACCAGCTTAAATCTGGACAAAAGTACTAACTTTCAAAGATAAAATGAGTTATTAAAGTTCACAGAAGCGCACCATGTTTGGGGTTGGGAGGGACCTCTGGAGGTCGTTTGGTCCACCTCCCTGCTCAAGCAGGCCCATCTACAGCTGGTTGCCCAGAACTATGGCCAAATTGTTTTTTAATATCTCTCTGAGGATGGTAACTCCACAACTTCAAACAGTGTTAGGCATTTTTTTTCTCATACAGATGCAGAATTAGTAAAATATAATTAACTGAAATAAAAAAAAAATGAGTGCCAAGGGCCCTGGGTGTTAACCTTAGTTCAACCTCTTGTTTGCTAGGTACTCTCTGCAAGTCTATTAATCTTTCTGTACTTCTATTACTTTTTGAATACTGTGTCTATTTAGATTGCAAACTCTTGGGAAAGGGCACCCTTTTATGTGTAGTTTGCATAGTACTCAGCGTAGTAGGCCACCTGATCTCAGTTTTTCAGCGTAATAGTGCAATGCTAATGACAAGATCTGCCCCGGCAGTGACAACTTGATGGGAGTATTAAGCTGAAGAGCCAAGACCTAAGATACAGAATATGCCTCAGAGCAGGTAAGATCCTTCTTAGAAGTTTTCTTGTAGTCACTGTATCTGTTGTACAAGTATAAAAGGACTAAAACCAGCCCAAAGTGGCCCAGGAATCGATGCCTCTTGCCAATTTGCCTTGTGGAGCACGGATCCAAAGACTGCCTGATAAAAATTGTATTCCCTGTGTTCCCTGGATACTTATATACTGCTAAGAGAGGAAGGCCGATGTTACATAAAGGAGCAGTCTCTAGCCCCAAAGTCAAGTGGTGCAGACTGGGCTGTGGCCATACTTCTCAGAATTAGCTCCCACTACAGAAAATTGACCACATTTGTACTACCAGCTTAGGCTTTATGTTTTGCCTGGATCCATTGTGATATTTCTTTCACCCTGAGAAGTAGTCATAGTTTTTCGTGGGGTGGTTATTTGAGTTCAGAATATCTGAAATAACGTGAGGTTTTATTGGCAGCCAAGATCAGGGTCAGATGAAACTAAGGGTACATGCTAAACAACATGGAAATTGGGGCTGTGTGAGGGTACAAATCCTGTTATGATGTTGCTGGGGGAGGTATTGTAGGATGGGAAAGAATACTGGTGAAATCTATCACACATGGTGGCTTTTAGGAGTGGTTCCTGATGTGAGTTGTTCTTGCAAAGAAAGCAAGATTTTACCAGCTCTGATTGGGTAGATATGCTCAAAGAATGCTTAAATATATTACTGCGCTAAGCACATATGCATTAACCATATGTACGGTGCAAAACACAGTAGCCTCAGTTACTTTTATCTATTAGCATGAGTCCAGTCTCCCAGTCCTTTATCCCTTTATTAGGGTTCCTGAACTATTTGGTTCCACCACCATCTTGCCATTCACCTTTTTGGTGCAGGAAGGCTGTACTTTGCTGTTTCATGCTCCATGTTTAGGTAGCACGTGTTTGCACATCCATGAGTGCAAGCTGGAAAAACCAATCTGTTCCTTCCCTTTCTCCCTATCCTAGATCCTGGGAGCTGGGACAGTATCTCGGGAGACAGAAGAGTGATATTTGATCTCCTCTGGGTAAGGTGATCCTGAAGGTCTGATCTTATACATTTATCAACTGCTTTTGAGTTCTGAGAATAAAACTAATAGAAGTTTATGTCTTTTAAAACAGACATACAGTTTTTTCTTATGTCTACACACATATTTTCAGTTCATTACTTAAATTCATTTATTTGTTTCAATCTTCATGGCTGTGCAAAAGCTTCAGTGTTATATACATTTAATAATTTGAAGTTTTATTTTGAGCAATACTGAAATCTACTTTTCCTCATACGAGAAAAAGAATATACCTGAACATAGGGACTAGGCCTTAAACACAGCATTTATTGTCACTCTTGGGACTTCATCCCAGGCTGTCAAGATACTTCAGACTGGTGTCTGTCCTAGAAATAGAATAAAAAATCATTAAGGTTGGGAAAAAACCTCTAATATAATCAAGTCCAATAATACTTATATTTTGAAGGAAATATGTTAGTGTTTGAAACCCAGAAGACTTATAGTAAGGATGTTTTCTGAAGATGAAGAATAAGTATCTCAGTTATATATTGTCAATTGACTTGGAGGAAGCCCTCTTTAACTACACAGCAATTTCCACTATAAATGAAAGGACACTCAGACTTTGAAAATAAGGGATATTCTGTGATAATTATTTTTAAGGTCACAAAGTAGTTATTTGAAAGAGAAATGTATGCTTTAATAGAAATGTTCACTCATGTTGCTTACTGCTAAATACTTTCTCTGTGTTTCTCTGCATGTTTTTCAGCGTAGAACATTTTTTCTTTAATATATTATTTTGTTGTCAGACACCAAAGAAGTGTAATGTTCACTCTGAGCAGAAGTCCAGCTCTTATTTGGTTAGCATTCATTCAACTCTGTATGAACACTGTATGAATTTAAAGATTAAACTTGTGGGATATCAAGAAAGACATTAGAAATATGTATGTACATGAATCTGAGGGTTAAGTTATTAAGATAAATCTATAAAGAAATGTTACAATGTCCTTCTATGCCTCTGCTTCCCTTCCAGGAAAATAAAAAATGTGACATTTCATTTCTTTCAAAGTAATTTCAGATCTGCATTTCAGAAATGGTAGTTAAGGAATTGCTGTTCCTGGGGAGTTCAGGGGGGTCCAACCTCTATCACAGAATATTACAATAAAGCAACTTACTCAGTGTACCAGTCTATTTACAGTTCTGATTGGTCCTTGATTTTTTGGTGTCTGTTATGCTTTTCAGGGCCTTCTCCAGCATAGCGTGACATCTATTGCAAGTGTTGGAAAGATGTTTGGGGGTTAATTTGCATAAGGGCTGTTTTATGTTCTGAGCTAGGTTTTCACCAGTCTAATAAAGCTTTCAGTGGACTTTTATTGTCATTCGTAGCTTTATTAGTCTTTTATCTGACTGCTGCTTTGGCCTTTCCCTTGATTGACTGTGCCTATAGCAGGAATGCTATGTCAGCGGAAATACACTTCACTCTTTAACTGTAATGCTGCCTTTCAGGGAACAGGATCAGAGAACAAGTCAGCTGTTGTTACAGCTATACATAATACTTTGCTATAAACAGCTCCATGCCAAAATTGTTTCAGATTATGTAGGATATTCTTGTGTCAAAATGCTGCACTTTTATTTGTTAATACAGATATTTAATATAACTGTTTTGCAATGTCTTTGCTTTCCAGAAGCATTGGATTACAATGGTCTATGGCTTGGTGGAGACATGTTTATGCAATAAGATAAGTAACATGGAGTTTGCAGGTATCTTGAGTCAGAAATTTGAGTCTGATTGTTCTGGATTCTTTCTATGGCCTACCACACCATATACATTTTTCCTCACCACATGCTCCTAAACACTGGCATGGCAGTTCCATCACCCAGGCAGAATGGCTTGTATATATTTGGGACAGATAGCTATTCGAGATGTACCAGAGTTAATAAGTTACCAGTTAATTTCATAATTTATTTAGTATAGGTTTACTAATCTTAAAATTATGTAAATTTTATGTTAGCATTCACTGTACAAATCTGTGTTAATCTTTATTCTGAGGGCTATGTGGGAGGTGCTCCATTCCACTTGGTAAAAACAGCTGTTTAAACTTTTATCACTGGTTGGTATTTATTTCCCTAGTACCTTTCTCGCAGGTACCAAGTTCTCTGCTAGGACTTCCTTCTTCTTTGTTGGCAGCTCCTGCTGTTCATCCCCTCTCCCACTGGTCTTACGCTCCAAGTCCCATGTCCATTTGGGAGAGCACAGCTCCTATTACTCCTTTACTCACGGTACCAAACTGAATGAAGATGCTGTTCTGCTTTCCCACATCCTTTCTACCAGACCCACAAGTTCCCAGTTCAACAGCAGGGAAGCCAACTGGCTCCCAAATTGGACTCTCTTGTAGGTGCCCTGCTGAGACTCATGATTAGCTAATGTGGACCTTGTTGTCTCCCTTGTCTTGGAAGAAATTGGTTTTGGCACTGGTAGTGTCATGTGTCGAAATGCCAGAAAAATGCCAGATAATTGTGATTCTATAGGTACAGGTTGTATGATTTGGACAGAGGTATTGAATGACTTTTCTTAGTATATTTTTATGAGATTGCTAACTAGATCCAATTAATGAGATAGATTATATTATTTTAGCTGTTCTTTGTAGAAATCCAGATGAAAAGCGTTTCTGTATTGGACATTTTAGGAACAGTTCTTGTCTTACATGACCTAATATTCCCTGGTTTACATTTCAGTGTGAGTGGTTAAAGACTCTGAAACAGGGTGTCCGTTTAGTAACATGGTGGAAATGATAATTGTCCCATGTTCTCAGAGACAGCCCAAAAGAGACATGCAGTCCTGAATGCTGAGCTTTGTATCTGCATCGTTGCTGTGAGAGCTAAATACTTAGGTCTGGGATTCACATACCAAATATGTTGATGAGGCAGGGCAGCTAATTCAGCCAGTGGGAAATGTCAGAGACAAGGAACAATCTGAAACACCTTCTTGTGCATCTAAATCCGTGCCAAATTGAGGTTATTTGCTTTTGCCAAATGTACATTCAGGTACATATCATAAATCTGAGTGTAAATGCTGGTATGATCCTATAGCTTATATCTGCAATTATAGGCTTTTTAAAACAGCATTTGACAGCTTTTTCTGCAAGGTTTTTCCACTCAATTTTAATATAAGCTTTTTGTGCTCTTTGCTTGCCACTGATATCCAGGTCCAGCTGGATGGCTTTCACTTCTGTAAACTGAGTCATGGATGATGCCAAACGTTTTTGTGGGAAAAAAAAACGACTTCCTTTGTATTTATTTTGTATTTTTTATCTTTTATTTTAAGCCCATCACTTGGCACTATCATTTGATCTGCTTTAGTTCTTTTCATTGAATTGCCACAAAAAATAAAACGCATTTACATGGCAACAGCAGACACAAAGAAGCTGCTCTCAAGAGGCTATCAAGACAAGTATATACAATGACCACATATATTACATACCAGCTGAAGCTAGGGTTGGTGTTCTTGGAGGGTGTCACCTACTGAGAGATTGTGGGCAGCCTCAGCTCATGGTCAGTGCAGCTGGCTACAAAGAGCAATACAGGTATCACACCACTGGGCACCCTGTGCTACAGAGTGCTCCTGTAAGTGGGGCAGAGATGCAGCCTGTGAGCGTGCAAGGAATGGGGTTTTACCCAGGACTGGGTAGCTGCAGAGGGAATTGTCATAGAGCTGAGCTGTTTTTTAAACCTTGTTTCCTTTTTTCCCAACAAGCTGGTGCGATCCTTGCTTTAAAACCCTTAAAGCGAGGGATTACTCTGGAGATGCCAAGACAAGATGACATATAGTGGCATTTGAGACAGTGTGAGAGAAGACAATAAAACCTGTATATCCTTTGTTCCTGTTAGTTTGATATTTTCTTTATATTCAAATTCTAATCACCAAGAAAACTTCAGACCCATTCTGCTAACTTCAGTGCTAATTATACTGCATCTGGATTTGGCCTAACCAGTCCACACACGTCAGTGCAGTGAGTTTATGTGGGCAGAAACCTGAAGCAAGATACGGCATTAAGAGTTCATCATTTTTCTACCAGTTGCATTAGACAATATTAATTGTTGGTTTCAGCCCAACATTAAGCTCATCTCTGTAATATTTACATCATCAATTTGTCTGCAACACTAGTGCACTAGAGCATAACTCCCAGAACTAGTGGTTACTGGATACCAAAATTGCATAATTTTTTTTCATTCTGCCATTTAACAGGCAATACTTTTACACAGAAAAGCAAGAGCATTTTAGTAAACAAGTACTGTGAAATAAATGCTGTGCTAACACAGAAAGAGAGACATGCTAACCAGATTTTTCTTTCAAAGACAATTGTTTCTCCTTCTCCTTCTCCTTCTCCTTCTCCTAAGGAGAAGAATAAGGAGTAAGGAGCCCACTGCAAAACAAAGCTTAGGAGGCTCTGCTCCTGGGGGATGAGCTGAGGAAAGCGGAGCTGGTAGGAAACAGGTTATAGCAGTAAGTTCAGGTAATAGCTTAGCCAAACTGCTTCCAGGAGATAGTGTAGTTATTTCTAAAGTAATTATTACTAAATATCAAAATGAGTTTTCATCCTGCCTCAATATAAGCCAAATACCTTGCATTATTGGTGTACGTAAAAGACTCAGAAACGCTGTTTTTTCTTCCTTATGTTGCCCAAACTTTTAAAATTGTCTCAGACCCATCACTGTCTATCGCTAGTCTGACAATAACTTTGAAGACACCTATCTAAAAAGGACATCTTGCAGCAATTAAATGTAGCAGAGCAGAGAGCTCTGTTCTAGACAATAAACACCCTTTTCAACACCATGCCAGCACTCCCAGCTGGGAGCAAGCCTAACTAAGACAGTACTGAAATGATGTTGGCAGTCAGCAAGCTGTCTAAGACTTCTGTCGGTGCTGCCAGAATTTGTTCAGTCGAATTGGTGTCATCAATACAGAGATGTTTTTTTCAAACTTTCCCATGTGTAAACAAGACTTAAGATGCAGAGTGATCCGGGAAACATTAATTTCACACTGTAGTGGCACTATAAGAGAAAATAAAAATAAAAACACTCTAACAGCAGTAGTCTCATTTAATTGGAGTGTGCAAAAACAATTACAGGAAAATAATTGCCTGGTTGTTTAAAAGGATCGTTAATGGGCAGAGTTAAGGTTATCTGAGTGCATTAGCTGTGTCCTTCTGAGGCTTAGATTTCTATTAAGATTTGCCTTGAATCTAAATTTCCAGAATTTATCCTTTCTCTTTCTAGAGAAATTGTAGCATTCCTGTAATGCATTTCACATTAGCTTGCTGATACATCCTCTCAACCCTGATTCCATTTTAATATAGATTTAATCTAGGAATATAAACAAGAGATTTTTTTCTTTGAAGGATATATATATGTGGATTCCATCAAAAAATGTTCCGTTTTCCACACATACTCTGCAGTGCATCAGTGGATGAATGCAACTATATTTTCATACATACAAAGATACACAGAGATACCTTACCACTTATTTGCTTTAACAATCTGAACTTCAAGTCTAGAGCTGGATGTCATATGCAATCCTGGAAATCTGGAGTAATGATTAATCAAGGTTTCCTACAGTAAGTAAGATCAGATCATGGCACAGATACCGTATTTTAGATTACTTCTGTAGTTTTAGGGGTTTTTTAAAGGAGAAGCCTCACCGCATGTTTAAATCTGGTATTATTTCTATCCTTTGTATTACATAGCTATTTCTCAGTTTATCTGGGGCAATTTTCATAGAGAAGCACATTAAATAAAAATATTTCCAATAATAAACTGCATGCAGAGACTTTTAAACAAAGTCACTTTTTTCTCATGGATATCTGCCCCTCCAAAATGCAGATTTTCAGGTATCACTGTCTTATAGGGCAGGTGATACGAAAAAAACCAGGTACTTCCACTCACAATTTATCATCAACTAGTTGTATTAGGTTACATCACATGTGGAAACAACATCAGCTTTGGGGAGAATGGTAACAAAAGTATGACCTTTTAAAGGAAAGTACACCTTTACAGATCAGATGCCAGACATTACTTTTGACAGTGTTTATGTTTCATCATCTAGCTTTTCACAACAGATCTAAGGGGAGTTATAAAAAAAAAAAAAATAATATAAAATTATCCTTGATCAGAATCTTCTTCTTTGCTTCTGTGACTAGCATGACTTTTCTAAGAATACATTTTAATTCCAAAACATTATGCATTGCAATGGTTCCAGAACTTTATTTTCTAGATGGGCAAAAGGATAATCATTCTCTATCCAGCTAATTGATTTTAAATTACCCTTGACTGTTTTTCAAACATCTCCAAGAGATGCTACATGACAAGCTATAAAGTAACAGCAATCAAATTAGCAATAGTTAAAAAAACTTTGATATTCAATCAACATATGCAGACACTTAACATAAAAACATGAAATCTGTCTACCTCTTTTCAAATATTAATTTGCTTCCCATTTCATAATTATTTCTTTAGATCTGTAATTTACAACTCAGAGTTGTACTGATTACTACAAATGCGAATATATATACGGGTTATATATATATGCAACACAGCTACACTAAGCAGGCACAGTAATAAGTATTAGTAGTACATTACTTTAAAGCAATATATGTACAAATGTGTGTATATAGATCTATATTGTGACAGCCTTAGTCAGGTACTTGATGGTTAATTTTAGCATACACAACTGAAAAGAAAACCTGGCTTGCTTTGAATCTTTAGACCTAGAACATACTGGAGAGATTTTTCTGAAACCGTAGTGACAAGTTTGGACTTTGGTTTTTTTATTAATTTAGATTTATAGAAGGTGTTTGCGGTTCAAGAGATGTCCAGCCTGTGTCCTTACAGTTCTTTAAGTAGCAATCTCATCAACATAATAGTAATACATTTCTCATCCTTTCAATGAAATTTAATTCCTCCAAAGTTCCAGGGACCAAACAAAGTTTCAAAATGCAGTAGGACTCATCATGCACTAGCAACACAGTTTTTCATGTACCTGGGGGAAGGGATGAAATGGGCTTTGCAGTACTCCAAAAAAATCAGTACATTCAGTATGATTTTATTGATAGAGGAGAGGTAAATTGGAGAGGTAAGAAGCTCTTTAGAGTTCCCCCTTTTTTTATCACTACTCCTTTGCCTACCCTTTCAAAAGAAAAGGACCTCAGTTCAAGCATTACTGTTGATTCCCAATATATCAATATATACAAAGTTGCCAGCTTTAAAAAAAAAAAAAGTCACACATCTCAAAGATGGTTTATTTCCTCAGAATGCTAGAATAGTTACAGTCTTCTGGTATACGGTTGTACAGCCTGAGCGATTACTGAGATTTTTGACTTTGGCAAAGAATTTAATAACAGATGGAAGATTGTCTGAAGCCATAGTATTTCCTTTTTCCACTTGCGTCCTATACATTATGTTAGGACAGGCTAAAAATGGACATGAACTCAGTATGAGACTTGTTCTGAATGGACTTTCTTGAACAACCTGGTCTAGTGAGAGGTGTCCCTGCCCATGGTAGGGTGATTGCAACTAAATGACCTTTACGGTCCCTTCCAACCCAAACTATTCTATGATTCTATGATTAGAAATAGACCTCCATTTCTCATGTACAACAAGGCTTCTTTACAGCACACTTCACATGCTATAAATGAAAGACTCAGTTGCAGAAACACCCTAGAATATCCAAAAAATACACTAGAAGAGGGGTTTTCTCTGAAGGACACATATGAAAAAGCTCCTGACAAAATGTGCAGTTTCTTCTGTTATTTGTGTGTACGAAATTAACCTTGTGTCCCACAATAAAGCTACAGTTTGTAAGACAGTTTCACTGCAGTTTGACTGTGGGCATACATCCTGTTATTCATACAGCCTAAAGGTCAGTCACTAAGCAAGAAAAGTTCACTGCAAATTATTACATCTAGACTCTAAATATTGATGCAGTAAGAATCACAGACAGCCTAAAATTACTTAAATTAGCATTCAAGTTATATGAACTTCAATTTATGGAGTTCAGACATCAGAAAAAAGAGATATAGTAAATATTGTAGAGTTACCGTGTAATTATGTAGAGAATATAACAGAAATATTAAAATCAGTATGAATGGACAATGACCAAGAAAATACAGGTGTGGAAACACCAGAAAGATGAGTATGCACAGATGCATTAGCATTAGCAGGTCATTAGAATCTTAACACACATTTAAGCTGGACCTCACAGGGCACCCACATGGGGACACAAAGGACAGTTTGTAAATCTGAATGTTCACAGAGATGGAATAGGGTGGAAAGAGTTATTAAGGTCAGTTCCTAAAGGGAAAAAAAGCCCCATTCAAGGAAACTATATGTTTATCAACCTAAGAAGAATCCAAGCACATCAAGAGGAGACCCCCAAAACTGGTGTCTCTTGTCTCCCATGCTCTCCTTTACAGATGACCCAGATACCAACATCTTGGTGTTTGTGAGCATATAAGTACGTGAGCATGATCTGGGGTGAGCACAACCATTTTTATCTCTGTTTCATTTAATAATAGAATAATCTCCTGCTTCTATAAGGTTTTTCATTGAGATTTCCTGAACATCTACTGCAATGTTACAACATTATCTCCTACAATCACTTTTCCTTGGTTTAACTGCAGGTTTTACTTTGGTCCAATTCTGTTACCTTCATTTACATTCCAGCAAACTACAGTATAGTAGATCACAATGGCTTCATGGACACATATAAAATGGTTTAGTGTATTTTTTCTGTTAAGAGGCACTTAAAATGTGAATAAATCTGCAGATCACTGTCAATTTTAAAAAATAAACCTTTTGTTAATCATCTATAATGAGATACAGTGTCTTCTATTTTTCCTAATACTAATATGTTTTCTTTGGTATAGAATTGTCTTTTCTGGTAAGAACAGGAAACTCTATTTTCAACACTAGCAGAGCTACCTGGATGTAATTTATAGCTTGAATCAATAGTATATGTGTTTATTTTCAGAGTGCAGATAATTTTGTGTAGAAATGTCTGAGTAAGTAAAATGAAAAGCATCAGGTTTTTGCTTTCTAATGTTTCTCACCTATCAGTATACTTCCACATTTTACAGTGACAATCTAGAAGGCATGCTTTTCACTCCCCTAGAGTGTATCCCTGCCAGTAAATTTTATTAGCCAATGCACATATTGTTTATTATTCTCATCCTGCAAATGATGTCTGGAAAGATTTTGAGAGATCATATGAAAGCCTTGAGATTTTTGTCAATCAAAATATTTGCAACCTAGATGCATTTTAATCTGACAAAACTGTTACTCCATACATACATACATACCTCTGCAGTCACATAAGGTGAAGAGATTAGTTAGACCATATTTTATTAGTTTCTGGACACCAGCGTTACCAGCTGGATCATTTTTACCAAATCACCTCTGATGGCTAAAATTAATCAATTGTCACATTATATCTATTGAAATATGCAGTTTCAAGCAAAAGCTCTGCATATGCTCTTTACTATGAAATGCACTGAAATCTGAAACCATGCATATTGTTTTGGCCCTGCTATCATCAGTTTCCTTGATGAGATGTGTTTGTTTTGAAGAAAAACACCATTACAGGGTGATCTTATTTCTCAGCCTCACCTGATGTTACCCTATAATTCTGAAAATTAGAGATACACACTATGAGCAGAACTGTAGTGTTGAAAAGATGCTAAATCTGTAAAAAATTCTAATGCTTGTAAACTGTTCTTCTCCTACTTCTGCTGAAACTGAAACAAGTATTTGCTTTCAAAGCAAAGAAAAAATACTTTGTTATGGTTAGCATTCATTCTCCCAGTAAACCATTGGAATATTAAGTAATATGGTATTCATATCTAACTATTCATTTTTTATATTATTGTGAATAACCTTTGCTGAATATCCTGGCATAAACATTGCAGAAAAATGGAAAGTAGTCCTTACATGCAATATATGAAGCAAGAAAGGTCATCCAAGAGATAGTAATATAGTATTTTTTCCTTTTCTGTGATGAAAGGATAAGGTAAAAGAAAAATATGAAGAATTACCTTGGGATCATGGGCTGCCTTCCCAAATTAGGCAACAAATCTTCCATGCAAAGAGGTTTCCTCTGTGTAAGTAAATAACAGAACAGAAATTCACTAACACACAAAACATTAGGAAGGAGTTCTATAAAAAAGCCATAGATTAAAAAATATGAAGAGATGCCAGGCAGGAGCATTAAAACTATTTATAAGTAGTTCACTTCTGAATAAAACTTTAAGATATTTTTATTTGTCCCTTTTAATTTACTTGCAAAGTTTTTGTCAAACTTTTTGTTTGCAAATTCATATTTTAATACCATGCTCTCCAGCTGACAAGGCAGAAGGCCCACTACTCAAATAACACAAAAATAAACCACATAAGCCTGCATTAGAGGGTAAGACTGAATTATGGCACTGAGATATATTGCCTATGCATATCAGTTAAGGACCTTCTGCTTCACATGCTGTATGATTTCAATCTTTCAATAAACAAATACCTAAATTACCTCAGGAATAGCTTGACTATATTCTTTCTGCACTTACCCCTCCAAACGTAGTCAAAACATTTTGGGATCTGAAGCTATTGTTCCTTCTAGCACAGTCTGTGGGACAAAACGAAAAACTGTGCCCTCCTTGTTGCTTCTCTTTTGCTTCAGTGACTAGACAATTTTTAATTTGAAAGCAGGAAAAGCTAAATTTCTATTTGACTGAAACAGAAGTCAAAACAGAGGATTTTTACAATATGAATTGGAGTCAATTAACAGTTTAATGAGCTTTTAGAGAGTGTCTGAAGTGGTTACAAAAAGCCTTCCTCAGTGTCAGACAGGAGATTTGTCTCACAGATGTTTAAGATTAAAGCTCTTTCCAGAGAAGATAATCATAAAACTGTAGTAAAGCTATATGAGTTTGAACCATTTTAGTTAATGTAATCACAAAGATGAGGTGGACACCCTGGCTTCTTAAGTTTTGTATTTCTCATTGTATGGCTTCTTTTTTCAACATCATTCCATCTGTAATCCTCATTACCATTTGGGACATCAATGTCTAAAAAGGTTAAATGCAACTGAAAAAAAGAAGATTCAAAGTGCATTAAAATGGTCAGTACAACTCTATCTTATATGGGAAAAATTAAAGAAACTTGACTTGTTTGTCCCACCGGAGTCAAGACTGAGGGAGAATATGATTTCTGGCTATGAACATGCAATAGCAGCAAACATCAAAGAAAGCTGAAAACTGATATTCTCAAGAAAAGAAATTAACACAAACTGACCATAAGTTTATGTTTGAAAGAAGAAGTTTCCAAAACACTAGGACAATCAGCCTTCTCACTGAAATAGTGGTATACTATATGTCTTTGAAAATAGAATTTTGTAATTTTCTGAACAATGATAAAGGCCTGCTGCTTGTATTAGCAGGTGACAACACTGAAGAGGCTTGGTCCTTTGTCCCTCAGAGTGAATTTCACAGGACTATATGCACCAAATAGAGACAGGTATAGTCTAGTCTTTAGGAAATGCTGAGGAGTGATGGGTGTTTATCCCAGGGAGTGCTGGAAGCCAGTGCTCAGGACTAAAGATATACAGAAAGCAGAGTCCTCAGCATTTTCCTGCAAGCTAATTTTAGATGGACCCTTATCTTCTTCACACATTGTAAAGGGTGACAGGTTACAGGGCAAAGCCAACACAGAAATGTTATAATTCCCTACGCTGTAGCATCTACATCCTTTTCAGATCTAGCCATTAGTTGTACAATTCAAGTCCTACTAGTGAATCATAGAATCATAAAATATATTGTGTTGGAACTCTTCTTATAGTGTATGGTAGTCACAATAAGGCAATGTTGCACCTGTTTCAGACAATGGCAAACATATTTCAGTAGAGACAGGATTTCACATTAGTCTTTATAAAATAAAACTCCTGAAAACTGGAGGTTTATGTCAACTTGCACAAAACTGCTCTCCTTGAGAAAGAACAGGTTTCACCTGTTCTGTCATCAGGAAAAGCTCATTAGTATATCTTAATACTTCATTGATTCTTTATTGTATTCCAAGTGTCTTATTAAAGTGTTATCATTAACCTAATAGCTGAATTCATCTTCTGGTTTCCGTTGCCGAGGAGAGAGTTCAGTAACATCGTATCTATTCTCCATGGCACTGTAGGCCCAACATGAAAATATTGCAAACTTCTTTTACCCAGAGATGACTGATCTCATCTGGGTATAATTGTTCCTTTGCTATAAGCAATACTACTCTGTTCTTGGTGATAATGTATACAGGATGGAAAAGGATGGCTTCTGATATAGTTTCTTATGATGACCAACATAATCTGTTCTGCTTCACTATCACAAAACACAGAATTTGTAAGTTTTGACACAGAAGAAAATTATGGAGTGATAGGTTCTTTAAAATCAATTAGTACAAAAGGAAGAGTGGCTTCTTCTTAATTACAGGCAGATTTAAAAATTTGTATTAGGCACCATGAACAGATCAAGCTGTATGAATGTCATAATAATGTGTGCATATTAATTGCAGAAGGATTTTTTTCTGTACCTTGGAGTCCCCTAAATTGAGGCACTTGACTTTTTATTTACTTCCAGCTCAAAGCTAAAGTAAAAAAGTTCATTTTTATGAAGAAAGAAAATAGGTTTTGTTCTAATGTTTTCAAAATGAATTATCTAATCTTTGCCTGTTTGAAAGCATTAAAATAAAGCATCCTTTCTTTCTGGCACAAACTGTTTGCCCATTTGAGTTCCTAAATTGTTGTGGTCCTCCTGAAATTCATTTGATTTAACATTAATGGAAAAATTCACTTAGCTCTGATTTCTACATGTAATAGATATAGGCAAGAGCATACTCTTCTTCAAACACATCATCTTTTCTTACAGCCCCAAAACGAGTTGTAATCTCCTTGAAAACTGTTGCTATTCAAATTTATTTGATGAATAGGTCTTGTTCAGGAATTCAATTTGCTAACTTATAACCTTACTCTTGGTGGGGACTGCATAATGATAGTTGCTCATTTTGCAGCCACTACAGCACGAACTTTTTCACAGCTTGGCTAGAGTAGAAAGCTTTTTATAATAAGGTAGACAGCAGTGTACCAGATATTAGACTTGTCCCAGAGGGTCCATTCTCCTATAGCTCTGCACGCATAATGGCGGAAGAAGGATATAGCCCCTTGATCTTTAGCACAGAAAAAAATAATAAATCAATTATGTCTGACTTTCTAGCAATGTTCTGCTATTAATTACATTTAATGGTTACGAAACTCACATGTAGGGGTCCTTATGAAGAAATAAAGAAGGAAAGGGCCAAGGAGCCAACACATGACTAAACAGGGCACCAGCTTTTGAATTAATATGTGTAAAGCTGCCAGAGCTGTCTTGCATACACAAAAAGTTCAATTCAACTGCACCCAAAACCTGAGGAAAGCTTCTCCTGTTCTAATTTTTCTTTTCCTATTGAGGTTGTGTGCAACTAGTGAGGAATCTGAGAAGAGTCTCAGAAAGCAGATTTGGTTAATCAGCTTACCACTTGCAATATATACTTTTTAAAGCACTGATTATTGACTTAAGCAAGTAAAAGTTTAACACTATTTCATTTCTGGATATATTGACTTTTTTAATGCTACATTTTAGTCTAAGTTGGTAAATAGTACATCTGTTTGGTTTATGTTCATTCTCAGATAAATTAAGTGTTTAAAAGTGGAGGTGCTATAATGTCTTTTGTTTTTCGCACAAAGCATTCACCCATTTGAGCTTCGAAATACCTGTGGTCCTCCTGAAATCATTTGTTCTAATATTAATTGAAAAATATGCATTCACATAACAGCATTCAAATTATTTATTCCCAATTTTTTAACTGCTGTCATCATTACTACGTGATGGTAGCAGTATCACTGAGTAGGACTAAACCAATAATTTTAAGGTAATACTTTATTTGCTGAAGTATGTGAGGTTAGACACTCAACAACTATTGTAAAGTCAAGTCAAATATGCTTGAACCGGGGAAAAGTTGGAAACATCATCAATTTATTTTTCCATTTCCAAACATTTTGATTTTTCAAGGCAGTTTCACAAGGGGACATAGCATCATTTTCAACTGAATGAGGATGCGGATTGTAAATGTAGCTTTTCATTTCTTTTGCGTTGGTTATAAATCTCATTAAACAAAATACTCCTTGTTAAGGTGTATTTTTTAATAGAAAAAAATCCTCAAAATATTTAGAATTGTTAGAAAATCAGAAAAAAAAACCTAACAGTAAATGTAATTAGTACTTCTTCTTTTTTAAAATATCTTTTAGCAAACAGCAACCAGACACAGCAGCCTACTCTGTTCTTTGCTCACTCAATGCCATTTACTTTTACGATTGAGGTCCTCATGGATTAAATAGAGATATTGATATAGGAGCTGCTTTCTTTTAATCCAAAACTTCTGCTCAAGTTCTGTTCCCAACAGCAACTCTGACTGAACTTGTGAAGAACATTTCTGGTGCAGGCAGTAAGCAGTGTCTAAGTAAGTATGGCAGCTGTGCTGATCTTCTCCCTAAATGTCACTGATTTTAGAGCTGCTTTAGTTACAGGGCCTCAAAAGCAGGAGAGACCTCCTGAGTCATTGAGAATAGTCTCTTAGCATCACAAGCATCCACCTCGTATAATATCCTTCATAAACTGGTTGTACTCTTCTTACTTCATCTGTTTCACACTATAGTACTGGATTACAAAGTGTATGTCAAGCCAGACTTGTACCATATAGCTCTGAATAACGTCTGATGGCTTTTGGTAGCTTAAAGGACATTATTTCCTTTTAGTGAACCATTAATGATGCTAACCCCCCCACAAATCAGCATATCAAATAAACAATATTTTTTGAAAAAAAAATAAAAAGGTGTACTTCCCATAAAACAAAAGGAAAACAAAATCATCCACGTTTTCTATGCTTCCCTTCCTTGGACTATTGCCTTGTAATGGCTGTGGGGTCTCTCATATTGAATCAGATTGTTTGGCTTTTACCTTTAATGACCAATGCCTCACATCTTCTTCAGATGCTGCTTGTGAACCAGGAGAACATGACTTTGCACAGTCTGCACTCTGCTGGGAAGTAATCGCAGCTTTTCTCTGCGACTGCAGGGGTCTTAGCTTAATGGGGTGGCTTCTGCATCCAGATGCATTTACCTTAGGCCATTCCTCAGTTAAGCCCTAGGTTACCACTGATAGTCCAGTCTAACAATTACAGCTGAACTGTAAAATCCATTGTTGCAACCATACATCAGACATGGCTGGTGAATATTATCCTTTGGCTTGGAGATGTAGCCAAGGGATCCACAGGCTTTGTGTCAGCTTCCATGGCTCACCTTGAACACATTTCCTTCACCCCTGGAAAGCTACAAATTCAGCTGGGCATCACTGTTTCTGCCTGGACAAGTTATTCTGTAGGCATAAACACAAAGCACAAGGACTAGACTTTTAACAGAAGCAGAATGGTCTCTGGACACATTTTAGCACCATTCAGAAGAATAGGCATTTATTTAGCCCATCTTTAGAATACAAAGAAATACTTCTAACAATAAAATGAGCACACTTTCATTCCTGAATAAGTTGGTTAACATTTTTAAAAACTATTCCAGACACTCTCATGAGATGTTCTATATTTTTTAAATAAAAAGGAACAAACATCGGACATCATTCCACAGCTTCTTGTGTGACAGAGCACCAGCTCTGAATTTTGACTTGACTTTGCAACTCAGTGCATGAAGGTAGTGTGGCAGGAAGCTTCTTACTTAGGGTGGTATATATGGAAAACCCTCTCTTTTTTGTTTTTACAACTGTACAATTCGCACCTTGAGTAAGCCTCTTTAAAATGACTGTTTCTTGAAAATCTGCAGGAAATCTATACCCTTTGATAAACCACAAAAAATGCCCTTAAGGAAATAAGGATAGCATGAGGTTGGGGTACATACTTCAGGAAAAAGCAGATTCTGAAATGAGAGTGAGACTTGAGGGTAGTGGGGAGTGGGAAGTTATTGGGAATAACAGTGGCTCTGGGTTAAAAGACCACTGATATTTACCCCTGGACACATATAACCTGTACTCTTCCTGAATGACTTTTTTTATAACTAGGCTCTGATTATACACAGGAAAATATGGTAAACTTTTAAATTTATTATTATGCTTAATTTGGACACTCAGTCTGACAATCCCAAGAAACAGCTAAAATTTTCTGCATGTAAATTTCTACCCTCATCTAAATACCTAGGGATGTTCAGGAAAGAATTAATTGGAAGCAACCAAAAAAAAAAAGAAAGAAAAAAAGAAAAGAGTTTCAGTGCCTCAGTGAATAATTTATAGCTGTTTCCTTTTCAACAAAGGCAATGTTGAATTTTTTTGACAATATCAGGTACATAATTGTTTTATGCTAGGGGCATTTATTGCAACTCATTCATTATATCATCTTGCTAGTTTTCATGGCATACATTTATTTGTTCTCTAAGTGGAACAATTTGAATGACAAGTAGGAGAAATAGTGGGGGACAGAGAGTGAGAAATGGCATGTTAAAGGTCTTAGACCAATTTGACAGCTTGAAAACACCATCAATAGCATCAACACCATCAGCATGAGGAGAGTGAAGGGCCTAGATCCAGTGGCCATCTTTTTTGACAAATGTCCATTTTTTTCTTTTTTCCAGCACTGTCTATGTTCATTCATTTCAGTTTATTTGGATTAGAAAGGAGACTATTACACAATACAAAGCTTAAGACTGTGAAAGAGGAAAAAAAGACAACATAGAACCATGTATAAGAAAATCTTGAGAGAGTCAAATCAGTGAGCTTCCTCCAAAAAAATAACTAATCCTACAAGTTCGATCCAGACAGTGAGACCATACATCAGACAGAATTCTGATATTTTTGTGACCTTGTCATTGGGAAAACATTTTAATTACATTGAGTCATTTCCCCTTTTCTTTTTTTTTTCCAAGTTGTAAAAACTCAAGAGTTCTCTGTGTTCTTTCCTCCCTGATCTTTCCATCAGAGAAAGTTTAATTGTACAAGATGATGGAAAGACAGCAAAAATATATTAAAACATACTAAAGGCTTCTTCTAATGGTCAAGTTCTGTCAATAGGTTAATTTTTAGAGGCATAAAGCAGCGCTGTTTCTGTGACCTTAATGATGCTAACATGACTTACAGTATCTGATCCAGAGTGCTTACTATTTCTTTGTATTTTTTAACATTATAACTACCATTACTATTTTACAGTAAATTGTACATCAGGTTTTGCTCTTATTTTTATGGACATAGATATAAAGATATTTATGTGTTACCAACCTTCCTACACTAAAATTTTCTTCCTAGGTGCTATTAATTTCTAAATGGGACTTTTAAAAGTTTGACATTGCAAAACAGTAGTATGAGTTCCTAATAAACAAATATGAGTATGGGTAACAATTTAGCATGGCAGGCACACTGCTCTTCTACCTGTGCTTCTGTAACTCTCTTCTCCTGCTTCCACATCCTTCTCCAGTCTTTTTGTAAAAAGGGGCTTTCATGTCTTACACAGTTTAACTCATTAGTTTTATAGGATTTTTATATTTCTGTATTTGACACTATATTTCCTGTTTAGTTAACAGTCAGGACTATTCTCTAATTTGAACACACATCATGTGACATTTTAATTATCTTCCATTTCCTTGAATCACAAGGTCCCTGTGCTTTGGCCTATGAGGAGCTTGCTGCAACTTTTAATTTGATTGCAGAAAACTGTTTTCCATATAATATTTGGGTTAATTTTAATAACTGGCATGCTGTAAATAAAACAGAAAAATTGGATATTGAGAAAGTTGCAATTATCAAGCAAAATCAGAGAAGTGTGTTACATGTGAATATACACAATGCACAAACTCACTCTTTCTAGAGCCTTTTCCCCATTTAAATGACAAAGGATGTCTCTTAAATACTACCAAAATCAGAGGAGCTTTTTGACCTCATCAGAGCCCAAATCAGTAGAAACCTGTTTCTTATGGCCAGTTTTGTGTGATTAAATGCATGTACAGGCACCCGTCTCATTTTATCTCAAAAATATTTCTATGTGGCATCCTCCAAAGTAAAAAGAAAAATAAATTAGTACAGCTGACTGTGGCTCATGTAGTGATCACAACTACAGTACTAAAAGGCAGAAGGACCCTGGATGCATCCCATGCTACAAATCACAACCATCTGTGCTATAAGACAGTATCATAATTTACTGTTCTTGTCCCCACATACTCTCTCTCTCCCTGTTCACTGCTGAGCTATTTCTGCCAATAGTATCTTAGGTTCATGTGATCCACTAAGGACAAAGTCAAACCGGTGACTTCAATGGGGTTTCTACACTTGAGGCAAAATCATGGTGATTTTGTGGAGTTAAAGGGCCCAGCTTGCCTTTCTTTGACTCACATAGAAGTCTCATTGAATTATAGGATGTATTTATGTGAGGAACTGCAGGAAAAACTAATAATAGAGAGGTAAAATGAAAGTGTTAAGGTTCTTGAAGAAGTGCTGAATTAAAGAGGTAAGAAACTCACGTCACTGTAGACAAGCTAAAATTCAGGCATCTGTTTATATCTATATAATAGAAAGTTTCCATCCTCTCTGCAGGTGCCTGAACCATCACGACCACATGAATGAGAGCATAGGACATGCCAAGATGTTAACAAGAGTCAAGCTCTTCCCCTCTTTGAAATCTGTGGACTGTGATGTTGTCACTTTCTTTGTGTCTGAATACTGGCAATGTGAATGGTGCACTTCATCTCAAGGAGCAAGATGGGACTATGCTTACTTGCTTATTTAGAAATATATAGAAGACTAGAATCTTAACAGAAAATCCTCGTTCCCTTAAAGTTAATTGGAGTCTTGCCACTGACTTCAATGTGCCCCAAATTTCATCAACAGGCTTTAATAGGACTGACTATCCAAGTAAATAAAGTAAGGGAGATTTGGCTGTCAGTGACCTATGCAAGATGTCACAGTCAGCAATAAAATCCAAATCGACTCAGAACACTATTCTGAAGCCACAAACTTCCTCCGCTAGACCCAAAAATACAGGTCATTTTGATAACAGAAGAGCAGTAAGTAGAGGGACAGTAAAAGAAATGGTGAGAAATCAAATATATTCAGTTAGTTATTGTCAGAGCTGTAATATTTAGAATTTCAATATCTGTCATTTTTTAATCTCTGACACACTACTTTGATTTGGTTTCTATTTTTCTAGTTCATTTTCTTGTCAAAAACCCAGCTGGAAAAAGAAAAAATATATTGAAGTTCAATGCAGTTTTAAAATAGCTAAAACTCTATTTAATATCAAAAACAATTTCATCAAATAAACTAAAGACATTTAATACTTACTGTTTCAGATATTAATTCTTTTTGCTAAAACTAAGTTTTCTGCTTTTACTATTATTTTTTTATAGTTTGTGAATTGTAGGATAGCTGAGTGTTTGGTCAGAGCACCCGAATGAAAAAAAAAATTACCTTTAATCTAGCATTTTTAGCTTAGGAAGAAATATTTTGGATGATTATGAGTGAAGAGAGGATAACAATGAACATGTCTTTACAAACTAAATTATAGAGAATGCTACTACTAACTTCCTGTAATATGCGCATTATATATGCATACACGTGCCCACATTTATACATGGCATATATTCATGTAATTTTTAAAAAATATAGCACATCTTTGGAGGAGGAAACCAAAATATTCTTTTGCTTAAAGACTATATTATTTTCTTACCCTATAGGCTATAGTTAGTACACTGAAATTTAGTTAGATGACTAACATTCCTGCTTATGGATCTAATGCAGTATATTTTTTATTCCCATTCAAACCATCTGTTTATTTCATTCTAATGTATCATGCCATAATTCCATGTAATTATGAGCACCCAGTCTTCCAAGACAAACAGCTGACACCTGGAGACATCTATGGAATAACTCATAAGCTAACTCTCATTACATTGACATTTAAAGTACATTCTATGAAGTTTGAGTTAAACCAAAAATGTTATCCAGTGGTTCTTGGATTCAGAAATAAACATACAATAGGCTAGACAGAGATTGTCAGCCTGTCATTATGATACTGGCTGTTAACAACCACAATTAAGGAAGACTAGATATAAATTATTATTTGTCTGGAACATGAACTTCCCTATGCTTGAAAGGAAGTGATGCAGTCTTTATTACTGTCTCCACTCCTCAGCTAATTAGTACTGTTTTTAATGGCTTCATCTGCCCAGGATCAATTGTCTAACAGGGAACAGTTCTCTATCAGCTAATAAGGTAAGGAACTGTATAATATGATTATGTCTGGCTCCAAAATAGTGCTTCAAACAACACTCAAAAAATCATGTGATGGAATAAATAGACTGATGCAGGACTGCCAGATAATTCTGGAGCAAGCAGACTGTTCCAGCAAGGGTACAAATGCCTGATACAAGAACGCGTGGCACAGTAAGGGAAGAGTAGGATGCTGTCTACAAATGCTGGAAGTTTAATTAAGAGAAGGAGCCAGTGGTAATATGCATTTAAACTAGTGTTTAAAGAACATTACCATAAGGAATGTGAAAGGGAAGGGCTGTATTTCCAAAAATACTTGCTGCAGAAATAAACTGCTTTGCGGTTGCCCTGCTTGGAAGAGTGTGCCTGTTAAACTTTCCATTCAGAAAATTATAGCCAGTACTGAAAAGGGCAGAAACCAGCTTGATGATGTATCATTTGTGTGTTTCCAGGCTGCAAAATGTAAGCCATATACACTCATGCACATATCACATCTCTGATTCTGCAAGATAATTC
Organism: Coracias cyanogaster; assembly: GCA_033124195.1. NCBI lineage: Eukaryota > Metazoa > Chordata > Aves > Coraciiformes > Coraciidae > Coracias > Coracias cyanogaster. Next base: position 27,708 of record JAVSBS010026924.1, on the reverse strand, counting down.
TCCTTTTAGTCACATACAGAGTTTGGCAGATTATTGTTCATAGGGATGGAGGCATTGAATTTAGCACAGCACTACACAAGGCAAAGCAGGAGGTGCATAAACATCTGTATGACTTCAGACTTGACTTCTTTCTGCTACAATTGATCACAGTTACCCACAGCCTAATTGGCATTGTTCTTGGCATTTACAAAAAGGGATTATGTCAAGCCCTTATAAAAACAAAAAGCAGACTGTGGTATAGGAAATAATGAAGCTTTACAATTAAGCAAGCATAGATTATGAACTGAGTTTGTAAGGAAGGGGAGAGTAGTTGGTGAAAGTATTAAAGTAATACCCAAAACTTGCATTCTTTATTCCAGACCTAATTACTTCATCTGCCTTCTTCAGCTATGTCCAGTCTTTCATTTGCTGTCCTTTGCAGCACTGTTTCCATAAGAGATACAGATTATCCTTGGGATAGAGAAGAACACTGAAAATCAATGAAGGGAAAAAAGAGGAGTATATTTAATAGGATTCTTTTTAATGGAAGAGTTTCTCTCAAATTCCTTAGGTTTGCATATTTGCATATACATTCAAATATGTTAAAGGAAAATAGCCATAAAAATTTACCCTTCCTTCCACAGTTGACTTGTTTGAAAATGAATCACATACCTCAACACACAATCACTGAAACAATTCTTATGCCCATCAGAGGAAGAAACTAGTGTTTCAGATTTTTGGATCTCAACAAACCAAGACTTTCCTAGGCAAACTGTATTGCAATTGTGTCTTAATCTATTGCCTCACCAGCCATAACACTGGGTGTCTAGACCTTGCTCCTCTTTTCAATAAGCTGAAAGACCTGTATCTCCCAGAAGACCATTTCAGAAATTTGTAGAAACCCTGCCAGTATTTCAGGGCTAAAAAGCCCTGCTTTTCACTGCACTAGGTAAGCAAAGTAGAACTTCAGAGGAATGGGCTGTTCATACACATGTGGAGGAGATGAGGACTAGTCCATCATCGCAACATGGAGACCATTTACGTTACAGCATCTGGAAAATAAAGGCTTCTTTTTTCAGGAGTACTGTGTGTACTCTGCTCGGGAAAAGATAGGTCACTCTGCTGTTTGAAATGCTATAATCAACAAAAAATTGTTGCTTTTATAGGTAGAGTACTGCAGGGATAAAGCTTAAGCTTTAACTTGAGCTAGTCAGAACACATCAAACATAAAAGCATTGCACAAAGACTACAATAATTTGAAAAAAGATATGATAATCATTGCTATGGGGCAGCCCTGTGAAGCCTATATTTCCAGAAATAAGATATTTGTATTCCTTGAACAGAACAGAATGCGACAAAACAGAGCAGTAGATTCAAAAGTTAAATATGTGAGAGAAAAAGAAAAAAAATTCTTCCGAGTTAGATCACTCAGGAGTGGATATAAATTTCAGCAGATGGATTACCTCATTCCTATTTTTACTTTCTATTTCTGGTTCAACTCACTTCCAACCAGCACTTGAGACTATTGTTGACAAGTAGAATTTGCATCTAAGGAGAGATTTTAGATATTGCACATGGAAGGAGTGTCAATTACCTGTCCACTTCTCTTTTGCAAACCTCCACAGCATAGAAAAGTCTGGTTGATATTGCCTTAGGCTCCTCTTTCAACTCACTGCTAAAGACAATTTTTTGTGGTTTTCTCTTAAAAGGTACATTACTGCAAATAGCTACTGCACAATGTAACGTGGACAGTCCAGGACTCACTCAAGGCAGAACTGCAGTTACTGACACCTTTATGATGTTATAATAATGTATTAATTTTCAGAGAGACACTCCAGAATCCATTGCTTATGATGAAAATACACTTTATGTTCAATGGACAGTGATTAGATTTGAAAAAGAGGTTCCCTTTTGGAGCAGAGAACAAGGAAGTGGTTTTAAGTGGGAAAGCGGGTAGGGAGATATGCAACGGGATAGAAAGAGAAGAGCAAGTTTTAATTCTCTGCCTTCATTCTGTCTTTCCATCATCACTGAATACATTTCCTTAAGTTAACAGGAACGCTGGGAGGCATCAGCAATTCATGTGATTTGAAACTGACAATTACAAAAGTTATCATCAAAAGAATAGTGTTTTTTGGATGAAATGATAGAAGTTTAGATATCTTGAGATTCTAAGTACTTTGAAAAGTACATTAACAAATACATTAAGAGGCTGGGTTAATGGGCTGAGGCCAATGGTATGAGGTTCAACAAGGCCAAATGCAGGGTCCTACACTTTGGCCAAAATAACCCCATGCAGAGCTACAAACCAGGGGATGAGTGGCTGGAGAGCGGCCTGGCAGAGGCAGACCTGGGAGTACTGGTTGACAACTGGCTGAACATGAGCCAGCAGTGTGCCCAGGTGGCAGGGAAGGCCAATAGCATCTTGGCTTGTATCAGGATTAGCGTGGCCAGCAGGACTAGGGATGTAATTCTCCCCCTGTATTCAGCACTGGTGAGACCTCACCTCGAGTACTGTGTGCAGTTCTGGACCCCTCACTTCAAGAAGGATATTGAGGTGCTGGAGCGGGTCCAGAGGAGAGTGAGGAGACTGGTGAAGGGGCTGGAGGGAAAGTTGTATGAGGAGAGGCTGAGGGAGCTTGGGTTGTTCACTGTGGAGAAGAGGAGACTCAGGGGAGACCTTATCACTCTCTACAACTACCTGAAAGGAAGTTGTAGATAGGTGGGGCTGGGGCTCTTCTCCCAGGAAACTAGTGACAGGACGAGAAGGCATGGCCAGAAGCTGCACCAGGGGAGGTTTAGGTTGGATATTAGGAAGCACTTCCTCATGGAAAGGGAGATTAGACACTGGAATGGACTGCCCAGGGATGTGGTGGAGTCACCATCCTTGGAGGTGTTTAAGGAAAGATTGTATGTAGCACTCAGTGACATGGTCTAGCTGATGTCATGGTGTTGGGTCATAGGCTGGACTTGACGATCTTGGAGGTCTATGCCAGCCTCCATAATTCTGTGATTCTGTGATTCTTTTATTAGGAAACTAGCTAATCTTTCTAGCAGAAATTATTTTTCACTCAGGAATGACTGTTGTTAACCTGATACTCTCACACTTTCCCTCACATTCTCTTCCCACACTTTGAAGAGTTCTTTACAAAAAAACAACCAAACAACAAAATGATAAATGTGAGATTGACAAACCATACGGCAATATCAATTAACAATTACATTTTACTCACTGAGAGTTATGGATTTGGCTTAGGTAGTTTGTATTTCAAATAGAATATGCAAAGATTTTTTATAAGCCCAAAAGATTCATGTGGGCAGAAGCACTTGTGCTTTTATCACAGAGTAAGGAAGAACATGCTAAATAAATGGATGTACTTTTGTTGAAAGTATCTGAGGCCTAAACATCTCTACTTCAGAAAAAGATTTTTTCTTACTGAGTGGCTGAAGAGAAATGGTGTTTTTCAGTATCACAGGACTCCACAAATGCCCAGTGGAAAATGTTTCTGCTAGGTCAGCAAGATACACAAGGTATTAACATGGAAAAATGAGTAAGATGTTCTTGTAGAGGACATAATGAATAGTGATATATGACCAGCTCTGAGAAAGGTAAAGTAGTGGTCATTTTAGTCTAATCTTTTCAGCAGCACTGTTGTCCAGGGTCTTTTTAAGTGAAAAAAGAAGTGTTGTGATTGCAATACGCATTAGCTTTTTATCTAGTAGTGAACACAACAATAAGACCTCACTTATGTTCATGACATTTTAATGCATAACTATAGCCACTATTTTGGAGGAGAACCTGAAGGATTCCCTCATCTGATGTGAACTCATGCTCCTGAGACACAGAATGACTCCAGACTATGACCTAACGGTATCTTTATGAAAAACCATTGCCCTGTGTGTAGCTGGGACCATAAGGAATTCAGCATGTGGCAAAGGTCCTAGCTTTGAGAGGAGACAAGCAGTGTCAGCAGTGAAGTAACGCCTGGAAGCAGGCTACATCTCTGGTAGCGCGGCTAACAGTGACTCAAACTTACACATCAAGGATTTCTTCTTCAAAGTATATTATAGGTTAGAAACACGTAACATAAGCTCATGATGCTGAACTATTGCAGAAAACTCTTTCACTGATTCTCCCAGGACACTAAGAAACAGGGAATGTTTCTATGCCAGACAGCACTTAAACATAATGAATGGCATCACCAAAAATAATCAGATATTAAATATTAAGGCAACCTTTACCAGGACAGGATAGTGAATAACTGAGAACAGATTGCCTAGGGAAGTTGAAGAGTCTCCACTACTGGAAAATTTAAGAACATACAGGCATCTTTCAAGCCTGGAATTGTCACTGCTGCTGTCCTGAATCCAGGGGATGGACTTAATAACTTTCATTTCCATGCCTACCAACCCAATACCCTATCATCCTATTCCATAACTACCCACTGGAAATTCTCTATTCCCTGCAGTTTGCAGGTAACACACATGAAAACAGAATTACACAAGCCAAGGTGCTAATGGCATACTGTTTGCTTTCTACCAATAGCCTCAGCTTGGTTATTATCTTGGTCAGTTAGAGAAAACAAGTTTCTCATATAAGAGCAAAGTGATGAACTGTAGAGATGCGAGGGCTTCACAATAATCTGGATATTCCTCATTATTTCACTAGTATTAACCCTCTGGTTATATACTACTGATAGCTTTGTTTGGCAAGGTGGAAAAATGGTAGTTGTCTAAGGAATAAAGGAGAATAATATTAATTATTGTCCTGATAATGGAAGGAAAGAAGGACATCTCTCAATTGTCATGGTATGATTGCAGGTTATCAATACTTGAGCGCTGATCCTTTTAATGATGGTTGGCTACTCCCCCTTTCTCATCTCAAATTAAAAGCCTCCCTCTCTCCCATCCCTCCCTCCTTTGCATCTGAATGTGCATGGGAATAAAGTGGAGGTGGGGAAGGCTTTCAGCTGTAGCAGTGTTTGCAGGAGGAATGGAACAGCCCATTGCCAGCAGGAGATCACAGTGTCCTCCCTGGCCTCTCAGCAAGGTGCCAAACACCTCTCAAGATGCTCACATGATCCTTCTTGCTGCTGTCCCCCTGTGCCCTCCTCAAATCATGCTGCCCTTTCCCTCTGGCCCTTTATCCAGTTGTGGGTCTAATTCCAGATGGAATAAACTGAAATTTTTTTACAAAAGTAAAACAACAAACAAAAGTAGTTTGGGCCTGATTTAGGCCCTATTAATATAAAACTGCTAGGTGGAACAGCCAAACTCAGCAAGAGCCAAGCTATGAGGTATCCATACATAGGAATAGCTTCAAAAATCGCTCCATGGACCACTAGCAGCTTAACAACTGCATGCAGTTATTTAGATGTATAGTTTATTCCTGCATAATTTATGCAGATCCATTTTGAGCTGGTTTGCCCAAATACAGAATAATAGTTTCATGATTACAGCATCATCTAGGGACATCAAAGCACTCCTCCATTATGATTCACATCCCCATTAACAATAATGCACAAGACAAATGTGAAGCTTTATTAGGTTAATTCTATTTTGCCCATTTTGTAGATGAATAAGTGGGAGCACAGAGAGGCTAAGTGATTTGCCCCAGGTCACGAAGTGAAATCTGGAAGTAAAAACAATGTGTGAGTATGGCCTAAAAGCCATATATATTACAATTAAATAACGAGGTATTTAATAGCAAAGAAATTCTAAAAACTAGGGCTTTATACTCTAAGTATGTATTTAACAGGTAATCTTGCATTCCTAATAAATTTTAAATTTCCTGTGATCATTAAGTAACTCTAAAGAATGAAGCAAGAAAAAACTTTTGTTTGCCTCACTAAAAAGCAACTATGACAGGAAAAAATGCTGCCAGAGTTGCAGCAAAGAGAAATTATCTGTCCTAGAGTGACCCTGATTTTTTTGCAGTGCTTGCCCTGTCTCAAATGTCCTTGAGAAACAGAAAGCCACAAAAAGCAAAGCTCTGCGATCTACAGGAGAGTAAAACAAAATGAAAGACTTGTTCTTTAAATAAAAAAGTTTTACTGAGCTCTCTTTATTTGATTTATTAATAAGGTGGACATAAGTAGTCAGTTTTAACTTAAGGGTCAGTAACACAAATTGTTAACTACTGGTTCTCCAGTTAAGGGAGTTTCTAATAAATCCCTGATAATTAGAAATACCATAAAAAGCATTCCTTTTTTAGTGTAAAAGTATTTTCAATGCAAGCTTTAAAACACATTGAAAAAAAGCACAGTAAGCAACCATCGATATGCAAAAATACAGATAGCTCATAGTTTTGAAACAGTCATTGTTTTCCATATTGTATTTGTATTTAAGGATGAAAAGCTAAGCCAAGTTTCTATCTTCATCCATTTAAATGAGTACAAAGTTTAAATAAGATCACATGCTTCATATAACTGTAAAATAGTTAACTGTGCTCAGTTTAGTTTGAGACTGAATTTGCAAAGTTTCAGTCACAAGAGACTTTACAATGCAGAAACTTCCACTCCGGAGTGAAAGTTAATACTCCTGATGCATTAGAAGCAGGAAAACATAGAGGAAATGGGCATTAACTCCTGCTATATTTAAAGTATCTAAAATTTCCCACTAGATCCATGAGACGCTGTTGTTACTTAAAGCATATCTTTTGTCATGTAGTAGGGAAAAATTCCTGTGATCAGGAAAATACCTTCTTTTTCTCTCCCAGATTCCCATCCAGACTTGGTGGTGTTACTTTGCTGAGAACAGACACATCCTTTTGCAGATCATGCAGGTGACAGAAAACTTTGCAGCACAGCAGAAAAGTCATATATATTCCTTCACATGGGAATGAGGGAACCTTGTTCCCCTGGTTTTTAATATTATCTTTACTTCCACTGTTGTAATGTACAAAGAATTGGATTCAGGAATTTCAGTGTTTCCTCATTATTTCTATGTGCATTTTAGTGGTTATCTCTTCAACTGTACTGAGAACTCCTGGCGCTGTATGGTTGCAAAATTGACCCCTCTGACATGTCTTCAATGCATTGCTACGTTCACTAGTACTCAGGAGTTCGGTGCTGCATACTGAGGGAGTAAAGAGCAGCATCCCTTAGAGTGGCATGTTTAAAAGGTTTTGTCTAAATGTCTCTTCCAGAAAGCTAAGTCTTCTGTTTGAATAAATATATTCTTTCCCAGAGGGACTGGGTGTCTGCCAGCTCCTACCTACACCATGATCAAAAGTTACTCCCTACTGACAAGTTGGCCAATTTTTTTTTTTTTTTTAATGTGTTGGAATATGAATTTTCAACAAAAAAAAAAGTCCCCTTGTCAACAAAGGAAGGGCTTTTTGTGATCAACTCTGAGAATAATACTCTCATTCATCAGAAAGTACTGAACAGTTCAGCAATATACTCCAGTACAGCCATGTTGTTTTTCTTATATCTCATTTTCATATCTCAGATGAGTACAGCTTCCTCTGATTCACAAAGTAGGAACATCTACAAGAAGGGAATAGCTTGTAATATTCCCAGTTCCCTTTCTGCCTTAGCTAATCCTTCATTTCAAAACTGCTCTCTTATAAGCAGTCCAATATTTTTGATAGCTTTAGGTTTGCAGCTGAAAAAAGGTTAATGATGTTTTCTGGATACCTGGGAAGTCCATTCACACAATATATAAAAGGCTGTGAAGTTTCCCATTTCAATATATGTCTATGAATTTTAAAATTAGTGACGTTATTAAGTTAGCTGGCTCAAAAACAATTTTGAAATCAATAATAGCCCACTTCACCTCCCGTTTCCTTCACTAATAATTTCCTTGGAAAAAAGTTAGTTGCTAAGTGTAGTGTCAACATCAGTTCCAGAAACACTTCTGTTTGAATTATAAAAGTTCTACTGAGTTAAAAGAAGAGAACTAATCAAAACTGAAATATGAAGTGATTAAATTACATTAAGATGATATATCCAATAAAATAATTCTAGTTAAAGTTCAAAGATAATTTTTAAAAGCAAAAAGCAATTATTCATTACAGATGGAAAGATAGAGGCTTACCAACTAATGTATATTCCTAGCTTTTGAAAGACATATTGTCACTTCTTACTACATGATGAACTGCAAAAGTAAAAGTATTAGTTATTTTCATGAGATAACCATGCTTCTCATGGATCTCTCTTAACACCTTTTAAAAGAATTCTATAACAGTTACAGGAATACCAAATTAAATGGCCAAAGTATTGCAAGGCAATTTTTAGCCAGAAGCAGTAAGACATATTAATGTCATTAATAACTCAATTGCTGCCACTTGACTGATTGCTGCCAGTTGCTGCCAATTACACATTTCAGTATGGAGCTGCAATTGGTAAAAACTATTGAGCCCACCATGTAAAGCTATAAAGAAATACAACCAATAACAAAACCAAAATGATGCATGCTGGGGTCAACACAATCTGATAATTTGATGTTAATAATGTCATTTACTTTATGACATAACTGCAAAAGAAGAGAATAAGGCAGGTGATATATCTTACATGCATTAAAATGCTTGGGTTTTTTCAGCTATGAAAATAACTGGAGTTACTGCTCTTTGTGTAAAAAAAATGTAGTATTTTTGCTAATTTCTAATTATGGCAAATTATAGTCTTTTGAAATACTGAATAAGACATTTTTTCTCCCAAAATAGCAACATTAAATTTCACAAAACATTATTCACTCCAATTTGGATTTGCAGTAGTATATGACTTAGCTCAAAACACTTCTGTTCATAGTTCAGATTCAGTTTGGATGAAAATATATATCTATAAACAACATACAGTGTTGTTCAAAATTGCCTGTCCTACTGCAAATAAAGTATAGTTCCATATGTTTCTGTCAAGCTATGCTGGTTTTATACTAATATAATGAACCCTGAAGATTTTACCATTTGAATGACAAAAAGCATGAATCAGACATTTCACAGAGAGAGGTTCCTGCAAAATTTATTTTTCTCAGTGAAAAACAAGCAAGAATTTCTTACTATCACAGGTGGCACATGGTAACAGCTAGATATCGTTTCTTGTCTTCTTTGCCTCTAAAGATTGATTGGATAAGTAATCTGGACCAGTTCTTCCACTCTTTTTTCATATTCTGTTCTTTTTCACTTTGGTGCACATCAGAGTGCTAAGATGCAACCTTAAGAACCAGATGTTCACTTTCATTAGGCCTTTATGGAAAACACACAACAGCTTACTGAAGTTGAAGTTGTTTTGGTCTACACCAGCTGAGGAGTTGGTCTAAAATTTTTAGCAAAACCACTATTTACAACTTTGTCCAGAATTTAAGGCTTTTTTTTTGAGGTCTTTGTTTGAAATATCTTTGCTAGACAGTTTACCGAGAAGTAGAAAAGCTGAACATAGATTAAACAGGGGGAATGGGTTATGAATACAAGCAAAGAAAGCCAAACTATTGTCACTTTTCTCCTACAGCATGAACTGGTTAACAGGAGTTGTTAACAACTAATAGGAAGTTTGGTGGATCTAGTTTAGCAAGATCACTAAGTCTAGGATTACATACACATATAAATGAAAACAAGATACAGAGCATGGCATTTTGGGTGAAACAGTTACATTTGTTTCCTTGTTATACATATGTTGGAAATGTTTTCATATTTTGGCATATTAAAACTCATTTAAAAGCCTTCTGTTTTCAATGAAGGCACACAGATATTCAACTCATGGGAAAAACATAAAAAGATTAGTTATTTAGGTATCACTGAATCCAATTTTGTTATAGTAATGTCAACATATATATTTATAGAAGCAATTTTGAATTAAACCTTAAAATGAATCTGTTTATGTATTCCTCTTACACTAAAAAAAAAAAATTAAAACAGTATTCTACTTTACATTGCAGCACTTTATATAACAATACAAGTAACATCCAAGTATCAAAGAACCTTTTGATAAGGTTTTCCTCACGACAGTTATTTATTCTTGCAACAAGTTAGGAGATCACGTTGCTATATGCTGGTAAAAGTATCCTATGGTCCTTGTTTAATTCCTAGAGAAACCTGTCAGAGGTAAAAGATGTGATATAAAAGGGATAAAAAGTAAAGAACATGTCTATTATCAATTTAATGATAGGATAGACATTCCCTTCAAAGTTTTCCCTGTTACGAAGCCTCACCAGTGAATAAAAGTATCTAATGTATTATTCAGATAAAGGCCTCTGAACCTTAGACAGAAGGAAATCCATACCACCTTACATTGCTTTATTAAGCCTATATTAAGGGCTCCATTACTCTAAAGAAACTGTTTAAGTAACATTAAGGCTATGACCCAAACTGACAAAAGTAAGGAAATACAGATAGCTGAATTTCCATCTTTAAAATATGCTGCTGTGGGGAAGAAAAAGGAACAATGGAGTATAAGACTTTGCTTCTCATCTTGGGCTGAGAGAAATATTTGGGACGAAAAAAGAAAAGCCATCCTGAATCTTCACCTAACATTCAACTGAATCTAAATAAAAACTGTTTAAAGGTTAGCTCTCTTCCCATTACCTCACACCATGGGTCATTTGCAGATCGAGGAGCAAGTTTTCAAGCTGCTACAAGGAATGCCAGACAATTCCTTTCTCCACTGCAACAGCAACAGTTAGAGTGAAGGACTCAATTACAGCTGCTGGGGCTATATGTAAAATATTGGTGCTCAAGGGTTTCCATATGTTCTCTGCCCACAAGACACACTGCAAAATCTTCAGAGAGTAAAGGATCTCTTTCTACCTCCTTTTTCCTTTTATACAGGGGGAACTGAGGAAAGATGATATAAGAGGAGAATAAGATCACCAGCAACAAGACCGATAGGTTGCAAAGGTTCCTGCATTACCAACAGGTTACACTGTAATGGAAAGGAAAACGCCATTAGACTATTTCTTACCTGTAGCTTTTAGCACAGAGTAAAAATTAATTTGCCTTTATATCATGCCACTGTTATATCAGATGAAATCTAACATAATTCTAACACGTGATAAGTAAACTGGAAACATCTGTTGCCTAAATATTGTCTTTTAAGGTTGATATTAATTTTAAGTGAAATTGTATTGTGTGAACGGCCTACATCCTTACATTCAAGCTATCTCAGCATCAGCATGACCTTTCCAACTTTGTTTGGAGTGATGACTTGTATCCTTTCTTTTAGGTTGGACATAAGGAATACATTTTTTTATTACAAAAGTGGTGAGACACTGGAATGGGTTGCCCAAAGAAGCTGTGGATGCCACATCATTAGAATTGTTCAAGGCCAGTTTAGACAGAGCCTCTGCTAAGGAAGAAGTATATGAGTGCATGCTTTGTGGCTAGGAATGTCTTTAAATATCTCAGCAGCTGAATCTTAGTCATAAACTTTGGCTTTCTTTTTCTGGTTTCACTTCTGCATTGACACAACATGCTGCCTTCCCATACCACGATTTCCCACCAGCTGGACAAGAAAAAGGAAAAGCTATAGTATTAACACAGCAAATAAGACAGTCTGCATTAGATAGGATTCTTCATAAAGTCGTATACACAGAGTCACCGCCCTTTCTATAACCAGATTACTTGTGTTGCAACATTTTATGTGACAAGTAACTTTCCTTTTTCCTCTTGTTTCACAGCTTATCTAAAATATTCTGTACCCTCAGCATGCAAACATGACATACCATTTTTTATAAAAAATCTGGAGACCAGTGTCAGAAACACTGAACAAGCTCCTCTTTTCAAATTCCTAGCTCTGCAAGTGGGTCTCAGCGAAGCTGAATCAAAAAATGAGTATCATTATGTACCAGTGTTTAACTGTGGCAGTTATTAACAGTTGGACAAAACCCAGAAACAAATACATTGGTAACTTCTCCAGTTCCTCAGATCAAGAGTCAATAGCTTCCTGAAATGTAAGTTTGGAAATATAAGTTTAAACCACAGACAGGGGTAAGTGGGTAGAAGTGATCAAACTGCAGTATTTATACAGGATCAGATTTCATGATCTATGGCCTTTTTTGACCTTACACACTATGACATTATCATAAAAGTATATGACATCCAAACTAGAGGAGCATGGATTTGTGTAATTTCCAAGGGTAAAAAAATAATGAAAATACAAGAGATCCATTTCAACAAAATATTCATTTAAAAGGGCAAATGGCTAAATGAATAACAAGGTATATTTAAAAGGTTCAAAATGAGCAAATAGGCTCAAACAAAATAAAAATTAATCTCACATCCTGAGGCAAGCAGCTGTCTTCCAGTTCTTGTCATTTCCATTCTGGTGAAAATAGCACACTATTATTTTTCCAGGCTGTGGTGCTTTTGTTATTCATGTATATATTATAATCCAAGCCTTGCACAGGAAAATAAAATCCCAGCGCTACTTTGTACAGACCCTGTCTCCACATTTTCATCATGATGGGTGGGAAGAGTCTTTCTTACTGCACCCTTGGGCCACTATCCTTTCAGTCCCATATCTGTAAATCCTCTGACAGTAAGCTTTTGTTGTAGCTCCCACATGACTTACCACTTGCTAGAGAACCTCTTAACCACCTATTTCCAAAAGAAACATATTAGCCTTGGTCTTGTTTCCGTTCCAGTGGATCTTGTTTGGAGGCACATGGTCTCAGATACATGTACTTTCTTGAAGCTGCCAATGATAGTAATGAGTGATAAGGCAACTCTTAAATTACACTGTTACTCTCTCACAAGATGGACTTACTTATGCTGCACAAAGAAAAACAAAAATAGGAACTACCTAACTGAAAAGAAAGCAAATGACACAGCAAAGACCCATAGAGCTCTGAATACAACAATCAGCTACTCTGAACAAGCAGGAAAATCATTATTTCTGTAACAGGTCTGAAAGATCTATTTGCATTTTCTCTAATTTTTCAAGAAATCAAAATAGTAGATGGAGTGTGAGACAAAGGCTTTTGCTCCTGACAAGCTAGTGAAGCATCTTGTGCAGAACAGTACCTCTCTTAACCATCCAAGGCATGCCATTCTCAAAATGCAGTCAGAACACTCCACTATTATATCATTACCAACATAGTTTAACTTTTCAAGGTTGGTAGAAACCACCTAGTAAGTACAGAAGAATATAAGATGATGAGTGACAAGATACTAACTTTTTGACACTGTGTAATAACCCTTTCTCAGTGTTTTCTGTTGTAAAATGGGAAAAATAGCTTTCTATGTAGCTAAGAATAATGTTTAGGAAATGAATGATGAGTAAAATAAATTGTTCTGTAAAAATGAAGAACAACAGCAATTCTAAATATTCTTCTCCCAATTCACTGCCTGCACCTGAGAACACTCCGGAGCACCTCTCCTATGAAGACAGCCTGAGAAAGTTGGGGTTGTTCAGCCTGGAGAATAAAAGGCTTTGGAGGGACCTTACAGCAAACTTCCAATACCTGAAAGGGGCCTATAGGAAGGCAGGGAGATATCTGTTCTCAAGGGCTTCTAGCAACATGACAAGGGGTAATGGTTTTAAGCTGGAAAAGGGTAGATTTACGTTAGACATTAGGGAGAATTTCTTTAATATGAGGGTAGTTGATCACTGGAACATGTTGCCCAGAGATGTGGTGGAGGCCCCATCCCTGGAGTCATTCAAGGTCAGGCTTGATGGGACTCTGAGCAACCTGACCTAGTTAGAGATGTCCCTACTTATTGCAGGGGGTTTGGACTAGATGGCCTTTAGAGGTCCCTTCCAACCCAATACACTCTATGATTCTATAATATAGGGATGGATCCACTTCTTCCCTTCTTCTTGAAGAAGTTTTGCTCCTTTATGAAATCAATGTGGCTTTTAAGAAAAATAATCTTGTTCTCTCTATGCACATAGTGCATATTATACCACAAAAGCCAAATTTAATCTTAAAAATAGGACTTCTTTGCCAAGCATGGGTCTCTTGCTTGACTTGGTAAGCGAACAGCTGGACCTCCATCCTATTGATTGAGCAGGTATAAAGACTTTATCCTGCAAGGTCCTGTGTAACCTGTGGAAAGATCAGGCTTATAATAACATTCAAGCATAAAGGTAGTCTTCTTGCAGGTTGTACAACAATAAACACTCACACATTTACGTACAAACACACTCTCATAGATCTCTATATGTGAATACCCACACAAATAAATGGCTGACAGCTGGATACAAATGCAAAAATATGTCTTAGGCTGGGACACTTTGAATTATTTCTAACATGCACAATGCAAACCATCTATTTGAAATGTCACAAAGGGAATTTTCTCCCAGGATGCATTTTTGTATGCTAAAATTTGACTAACACTGGACATCTTTTTGGAAAAATAAACATTAAAAAGACTGGGTTTCAAATGGAAGTGCTAGCAGGCCTTTATCGCAGCTTGAATAGTTTCACTAGTGTATATTAACTGTAGTCATAAGATCTCAACATTTTTCCCCTCCCTGTCTTTCCATGAAGCTGCTCAGAAAGCTAAGCCCCTTTTCACATTCTTAATGACCAAAAGTTAAGAAAAAAAAAAAAAAAGAAAAAAAAGACTTAAAAGTTCAGCTGGATTTTCTTCTGGTTTCCTAATGAGCTTAACATCTCATAAGACGCTTCTGGTAAAGGAAAAAATCTTTTCAAAAAGACCCATTTTCCTGCTGACAGTACAATCTTTCTGAAGTAACATCAGAAGACCATAAGGGTGACATCCGAGCCACCTGAGCTCGTGATACAAGCTCTGAAACCAATAGATTTCTATCCCCTCTTTACTCTACATTTTCTAGCAACATAGTTCTTTAGAATAAGGTCAAAAGAAAAAAATTCTGTTTGGTTGTTTAAAGGAAACAAATAACTTCTTCTGCTAGAACTTTACCAAAGTCAAAGTATACTGTAATTTAATTTGTCATAAAAGACCTAAAGTAGCTGGCTTATAATTAAAAGGAGGATCACAAAGTTCCATCATTTCATTTCAGCTCGAGTATGCATGAACAATGGTACCTGACCTACTGCATGATTTTTTTTTTGCTATTAGATACAGAGAACAGTCTCGCAATAAACTTGAATCCTGCACTGTGGCAAAAATGTAAGGAGCAGCAATTGCTACATGTGTAACACCTGTGAAAGAGAATACTGCCTTGGCTGCAGTGACTGTCTGTTATAACTGTACATGGGATTTGAACATGCAGAAAAGTTACTTGCATATGAGCTGTCTGATGGAAAACAGTGGGACTGCCTTCAGTGTTTGGATTATTTACACATAAGAGCAGCTACAAAACTGGGCCTTACTATGCACTGTATGAGTCATCTAGAAAAATACATGGTTTTGCCACTTGTGTTATGGTTTGGTGGCATTACAATACAGCAAGAGGTATTGCCTAGTGACATAAGTGTAATAGCATGCTGTGACATGAAGAGGCTGCATTATTGGGTCAGAATCATCAAATTCTGCAACTTATTGTTGTGACAGAAATCTGTAACAGGTGTGTAGACTTTAAGGGGGTTAGTTATAGATTACATCTGAAGGAACAAGGCAAGAAACTCAACAATGCTCAGTCTTGAAAGGTGGTGAAAGAACACTTCTAATTTTCTATCCTTTTACAACTTCCATAATTCTTGTTATGGTTGCTTGAATTCTGTAATTTCAGTAATTATGGAGCATCTACTGTGAAATAAGCCATTAACAACAACTTCAGTGTTCCTGAGGGCCTATTTGAGATTGATGTTTTTTCAGAAACAGAACACCAGACCAAACTGCATGAAAAAGACAGTTTTCCTAACACCGTAGGTTCCCATGTGTACAAGTCCTCCTTCTTGGCACAATTCAGCACTGAGTGAAGTTGGAGTGGCTGGCTGGAACTGGGGAGTCCAGCAAGATGCACTTGCAGAATAAGGACTTTCCAAAGGCCTTAAACTTGATCTGGCAGTTGATTATGTCCAGAGGTGGGAATTAATTCTGCCTCCAGGTCAGCTTAATCCCCTTGTGAGGAGAAACTTTCCATTATTCTAAACTCTGCTAAATAATTTATGATGGCTCTGGGATCTAATGAAGCCTTATTCAGCAAGACCTTTGTCTCAGGCTCACAAAGGAAATGGAATGGGGCAACTGATCATGAAACTCCAGTAACTATAGACTTCTGAAGCAGAAGCAGTAGACAGAATGGTTCAAAATTATTCTTAAAAAAATATCTGTTAATTTTGGAGGAGTTAGCATAAGAAGGAATCTAGCCTATAAAATCCAATTCTGCACTGTTTTCACTGAGTATGGTCTCCAAGAGGCAACTGAGTCTGCCAGGGCAACATTTTAGTTCCTGAGGTAGACTGCAGGAAGTCCTGTAATTCTTACATAACCTTTATTGTCCTATTTTCAACTGGCTGCTGTAAGCTGTAAAAATGAATTTGTAAAAAACCAAACCCACAAGACTGGTGCTTTGGGATATCCAGTCTTAGAATTTGATCCAATAAAAAATATATATGTACATTCAACTTCTACACCACTAAAGCCAGACATTTTTTTAAACACAGCCTGGACCTTAGTTTTAGCCAATACCATACAGAGGCATTTAGAGAGTAACAAAATCTCACAGGAAATTCTTTATATAAAGAGATTCAGAAATGAAAATACCATTCAGGGCACAGTCATTGGTACATAATGGTACAGTTAAGCCATTCATTTCTAATTAGGCCTGTGATCAGAAAATAGCCAATTTTGCTTTCTGCTTCTTGGTGTGTTCAATGATTTTGTCAGCCAAAATCTGTTAGCTGCTGAATTTTTAACAATCCTTTATTGGATAATAAGGTGTTGTTTTCATTTCCCTCAAACTGCTGGAGCCTCTGTTAACAATTATACTGGGGAAAAGGTTTCCACAGTAGGTGGGCCCCACAGTCTGTCTAAACCATACATTAGCATATAGAAAAAAATAAAAAACTGAGGGAAAAAACAAAGAACACTTAAGAAGGGCAGGTTTGGTTTGGGATGAGTACAGAGTTAGTTTACTTCATTACATAAATTAAGCAAAGGAAATGAATCCATTCAATATAATTAAACGTATATGAATCTGC
Source organism: Coracias cyanogaster (assembly GCA_033124195.1). NCBI lineage: Eukaryota > Metazoa > Chordata > Aves > Coraciiformes > Coraciidae > Coracias > Coracias cyanogaster. Next base: position 10,719 of record JAVSBS010026924.1, on the reverse strand, counting down.
TACACTTGCGCCCTGACCATGACAGATGGCAAGATCCAGCCCTGTAGTTGAAGTGGTCTTTAATTAATGGTCAAAACAAACCATACTTGTTACTTCAGAAATAACATGAGGTTTTGGCAGTAGAGCTGGTCAAATCCTAGGCAGGTGCATGCCTGTCTCAAAAGCTCCCTCTGTCCTACTTTGATGTTTTAGTGGCCTGTTCCAAGGGCAAGGTCTTTTTGGTTTACAGCAGGACTTATTCACATTTAACTCAAAAAAACTACTCCTCACCTCCAAATTATCTTCTCTTCTAACAAAACAAAGTTTCTCTTCTTCCTTTTTGTTTCTAAGGGAAGAGAAGGGTTTCTTACTGGTTCAACAAGCTACATTTCTTTCTTATGTTCAGAAGACAGTTTGGGGGCTTGTGGATAACCTCTAATTTTCTATCTGGTCTCACATATCAGCCAGCATCACTCTGAGATCTTTGAGATGGCACATCAAGAAAGTGTATCTGTCTTGGCCATCCACCTGAGTGCTAATATTTGAATATAAATGAGTGCCTGAATGGTTATTGGGTTGGAGAGACAAATCAGTAACTGCAGAAGGAAAGAGGAAAAAAAAGAAGATAATTTGAAAGAAAAAATAAAGAAAGTTCAAATGCACTGAAAATAGGGACGGTGCAAGCCATAGAACAAAAAAGATTTTTTTAAAGAGTATCTAAGTTTTTAAAAAATGGGTTTGCAGCAGAACTGTATTGCAAAGCCTCCAAATCCGCACAGGTATGAATGTAGACATAATATATGTAGGGTTCATTGTACCGTCTATCTCCTGAGAAGATTCCCTGGCACTTTTTACTAAAAAAACTCAGTATTGCTTTTAATTTTCACAAATTAAACAATTTCCCATATGGGTATGAAAATGAATGTCAGAATGAAAAAAATCCAGCCATACTAGACCAAGTATTTCCAGACATAAAGTAAAATAATAATTTGTTTCATCCTTATAAAAAATAATCTGATGACCTTTTCTTTCTTTCAAAGACACTGAAGCAGAGATGTAAAATTCAGCAACATGATTGACCATTTTGACAATGATATGGTTTCTGTTGCAAAACCTCGACAAACATAGCCACGCCTGTGAAAAATCTCAATTTATCTACATTCATTTCTCCCTTTCATCAGCCAAAATTTCTAGATATTTCAACCCCACAAAGCATCCTCAGACTTTTATATTTTCTGGAGATAAAGTGCATATTCTGCTACTCCATAGAGTTATCTTCTATTTGATATGAATCTTGCAAGTATTATCACAGTTAAAACAATATGAAAAAGATATATGAGAAAAAATTCTGCCAAGGTGCTGAGGTTTGAATAAAGTATATTGAATAAGGCACCGGCTCACAGTCTGAATAATTAGAAGGACACTCAGAAAGAAAAATCACTACATATAAATATTTATTTAAAGGATGTTATTACAAAGTACATGCACAAGAAAGGAGAATAGAATTATAGACAACTATAAATCTTCATTTCTTAATCTATATTTTTTTACCTTACTAAAAATCTGTAAAATACAGCTTAATATATCTCATACGTTTATACAAAAAATGTAAATGTAATTGTGTATGTAGAAGCAATGCACATATACAGGTACATAAGGACACACAGACATGCAAATTAAATTAATAAATGCAGTGTAAGGATGTAGGATAAATTGTATCTACTTGCATGGTTCATCCTAACCATATGGTGAAGAACTATATAACCTATCCATTTGACATATGCTCTGCAAGGGGAACCCAATAATGACAAGAATGATATTTCACCTGCCTTGGAGGTGTCGCTGAGGCTAAGTCAGACTATGCCTCACATCAAAACAGCTTCAGTAAAGAAGCTCAGCTGCAGCTTCAGACTATCCCTTAATAATTTCTCAGGCAGGCAGTGATGAAATTAATTTGAGAAGTCCAAGGACAATTAAGAGACACTTCAGGGCCTTGGGACGGCTGATTAAGGGATCAGGAGCACAACTAGTATTCTCCTCTATCCCAGCAATTGCAGGGTCAATCCCTGCCCATGAGAGGTTAAAGCAATGAGGGGTTAAACAGGAGGAGCCATCAGATCAATTCCTGGATGCACCTGGTATAACTGGCAGGACCTTTGGGTTCTTTGGCCACACATTGATTTACAAGACACCAGGCCTGCTGGCAACAGATGGGGTACACATGTCTCAAAGGGGGAAAAGGATCCTGGGACAAGCATTATCAGGGCTCATTGAAAGAGCTTTTCACTAGATTCTAAGGGGAATGGGGATGAAACTGAGCTTGCTTGTGGGACAGAGTACTGGTAAGGTCTTCCAGTCTGCCATCTCAGTGGAGGTGGGGGATGGTGATCCACAAGGGTTATTGGTAGGTTAGTAACCACAAAAGTGGCTGAGAACAGCCATGTGGGAATTAGGCCTTCTCCATCCAAAAAGGTGGCAGGACCATTAGCCCAGCTGAAGTGCATCTACACCGATGCACGCAGCATGGGCAACAAACAGGAGGAGCTGGAGGTCATCATGCAGCAAGAAAACTATGATATAGATGCCATCACAGAAACACAGTGGGATAACTTGCATGACAGGAGTGCTGCAATTGATAGCTGCAAACTTTTCAGAAGGGATGGGCAAGGAAGGAGAGGCAGTGAGGTATCCCTCTATGTTAGGGAGTGTTATGAATGTCTACGACTTAATAATGATGATGATAGGGTTGAGTCTTTCTGGGTAAGCATCAGGAGGAAGGCCAACATGGCAGATATCATGGTGGGAGTCTGTTATAAACCACCCAACCAGAATCAAGAGGCAGAATAAATATTCTGTAAGCAGGTGGGAGAGTTTTCATGATCACTACCCCTTGTTCTCGTGGGAGACTTCAAATTCCCAGATGTTGGCTGGAAATACAATAGACAGGGAACAGTCCTGGAGGTTCCTGGACTGTGTGGAAGAGAACTTCCTGACATAGATGGTGAGGAAGCTGACTAGGGAAGGCACCCTCCTGGACCTGCTACTTGTGGATAGAGAAGGACTTGTGGGAGATGTAACAGATGGAGGCTGTCTTGGGCATACTGATCATGAAAAGACAGAGTTTTGGGTTCTTGCAGAAGGATGGGAGTCAGTACAACAACTGCCATGGACTTCCAGAGGGCAGACTTTGGCCTGTTCAGATGACTGATTGACAGAGTCACTTGGGAGGCAGTCCTGAAGAGCAAAGGAGTCCAGGAAGGCTGGACATACTCCAAGAAGAAACTCTTAAAGGTGCAAGAGCAGGCAATTCCCATGTTCTGAAAGACAAGATGGCCTGGCTGAACAGAGAGCTTTGGCTGTAACTCAGGAACAGTAGAAGAGTTTATGGCTTTTGGAAAAGAGGGCAGGCCACTCAAAGGACTACAAAGTTGTAGTGAAGGCTGGATCAATGGGCTGAGGCCAATTGGATGAGGTTTAAAAAAGCCAAGTGCTGGGTCCTGCACTTCAGTCATAACAACCCCCAGCAACACTACAGGCTTGGGGAAGAGTGGTTGGAAAGCTGCCTGGTGGAAAAGGACCTGGAGGTGCTGGTGGACAGCCGACTGAACATGAGCCTGCAGTGTGCCCAGATGGCCAAGAAGGCCAACGGCATCCTGGCCTGTATCAGAAATGGTGTGACCAGCAGGAGTAGGGAGGGGATTGTGCCCCTGTACTCAGCACTCATGAGACCACACCTTGAGTACTGTATCCAGTTTTGAGTGCCACAGTGTACAAAGGACATTAAGGTGCTGGAGTGGGTGCAGAGAAGTGCAACAAAGCTGGTGAGGTGTCTGGAGAATATGTTATATGAGGAGCACTTGAGGGAACTGGGATTGTTTAGTCTGGAGAAGAGGAGGCTGAGGGGAGACCTCACTGCTCTCTACAACTACCTAAAAGGAGGTTGCAGTGAAGCTCATGTTGGTCTCTTCTCTCACGTAGCTAACAGGCAAGAGGTAATGGCCTCAAGTTGCACCAGGGGAGGTTTAGATTGGATATTAGGAAGAAATTATCTACTGAAAGACTGTCTAGCCATTGGAACACGCTGTCCAGGGAAGTGGTGAAGTCACCATCCCTGGAGGTGTTCAAAAAACTAGTAGATGTGGCACTTTGGGATATGGTCTAGTGGTCAGGGAGATGTTGGGATGAAGGTTGGACTAGATGATCCTAGAAGTCTTTTCCAATCTAAATGATTCTATGATTCTGTAAGTAAAACTGACCCTGTCCTGCATCTCAACCTGGAAAATAACTCAGTTAAAACAATTGGAGATTCAGCCCATGGAAGGGCTTCAGTTTCTGAATTGAAAATGGAGGCTGAGCCTTGGTAAGGTTAAATTAGACATGAAAATAATGAAAGAAGAACACTTTCAAACACAATCCCTGTCTTTGGCTTCCATGTGATAGTCAGCATAAATCAGGTCTCTCATTTTTATGTAATTAAGGTTCTGATTCCTGGTTTGTTTGTCATTTTATTGAAAGACTTTCATAAAGACCCTTGTAACTTCAGACCTATTGAAATTTATAAATATATGAGCGATGTTAATCTGTTATCACAGCCTAGATATTTGTACATACAGGCTAAGATAGACTAGCAACAGAAAAAAAAATGCTTTTAGTCCATCTAACTGATGGATTTTCTAGTGAGGTATTTTGAAAGACAACACAGTTCTAAACACCGCTATGTCAGCAAAAGTTTCATGCAAAAATCTGGGCTAAACCAAAGAATAAGCACAAGTTGACCACTCAGTGCATCCAGCTCTCACTGTTCCCATTAGCTAGAACATTCGCACAATACCAGTTTAGCCAGAATTTTTGGAAATCCAAAAGAAACTCCTAAATAACTCTTTTAATCTGCCTCTTTGTAGTTGGCTAACCTAGCTGTGCCACAACCTGTCAAAAGCTTTGTGTGCTGGTCCAGTTAGGCAGCTCCTAAAATACAAGTCCAATTTTATCATTTTAAGGCATTTGCCTAGGCTTCTTACATTTGTTTTCACCTTCTTTTTCTTTATAGCATTCTTACAGTACCATCCAGATGGTGAAGAAATGCTCAGCCGTATTTACACAAATAAAGTTTCAGACACCAGAGAGTTAGAGAACACATTGCAGGGAAGGTAATGAAGACAAACTTAGCAGCTTTCAGGTGAGTGCAATCTGACAGTCTTGCAGCCTCTTTTTGTCTATTGATAATACAGTCTACAAAATAATGATATAACAGATAATAGTATTATGCAAAAAAACCTCCTAATACCTAACCTTTTAATCTGGAAACACTGAAAAGTGCTTAGGAAAAAATAAATATGAAAGCAGCAGCCTACAGACTAGCGCAGATCAGTACATTTCCATTTATGTTGATGCAGTCAGCCATTTATGTCAGGCGAGAAACTGGGCCCTCTGTGGAGTTCAAACCACAACACTGGGTGCCAGGCAGATCATTCACTGCTGTACACATCAACTATTTATTAGGCCCCACCCAACACAGAAGAAATAACTTCATTTACCTGTGTTTCACTTTGCACCCACCACAATAGTGCAAATTAAGAGAAAAGACAGAAGACAGTAAGGATCCAATATGTTCTACTACTAAAATGAGCTCTGGGTTTGTTTGGATCTCATCATTAGCCTCTCAGTGTGGAATATTTTAGGAAAATGTGGCTCAAAATTATGCCTGGCACAGTTCCATGTACTTCCTGGGAGATTAATTTAGCTCTTTTATTGTTTATGCTGTTTCACATGTTGCACATAGGTATCAGCATAAGTCAGGAACAGAGACAAAAATCACTGACTGTGTTTACCTAGATCCTTATGTACGCCCTAATTGAATCACAAGCAAAAATGATTGTATGAACTGAATTTATCCAAAATTGTTAGTCTGATTTCAAACCAGCGTTGAGAGGAGAGGCAAGCCTACATTATTCTGACCAAACAATATAGCTTGATGGCTCGTCTCAGTGTCTAATGAACTAACGTTTGCATAATGCATGAAGTCCAATTTAGGAAAACTGAAACTGCTTTGCCTTAAAGATGGCCAGATGTTTAGTAAGCATGTGATCAAGCGACAATTTCACCCAGAGAAATGAAGACCACGACTGAGGAAAGCAAGTAATATAAGAGAGAATTTTTAATTTCCATTTGCAGCAGGAAATACCAGCAAACAGCTTGGTAATCTCAATTCTTCTATAAAACACAGTAAAATTAGTAACTGACATCATTAGACAAAAAGATTTTTTATGACAACATAATATTCTCTATAAACTGAAAGAATAAGGCCATACTTTTCTACAGTTCACAATTTTGATTGCCTTGTAATTCAACCTCAATCTACAGGCCTTCTAGGTAACAAAAAAACATATTGTGCAAACTGCAGTAAATATACCTCGGGGAAATATCCACCTTGAAAGCACAGAACCATCAGAGTCTGATATATGGAGTGCATGCACGCAGATGGCAGATATTTCTTTGTCTCAGTTAGCCCACACATTTTACCAAACATGAACAATCTGCCAAAGTTCGCTACCCCCTGAGTCTGCTAGCTACTGTTTCCAAGACGGATTTTCAGAGGAAAGGTCTGAAAACAAAGGTAATTTATTCTTACTGGGTAAACAATACAGGTGGGAAAAAAAATCACAAAATCTTGGGCACACATGCCCTTTTTCTGATCTGAGAGAGACACTGCAAACTTCAAGCCTGTTGAGATGAATATGTTAGGTGGGAAAATAAGTTACATTAATCAAAGGACAATCAAGATAAAGGTTAGTATGTAAAACCGAATCAGAAGGTGCAACAGACATGAAAGCTGACAAGCAGTTACCACTTGCAAAAGTTTTCAGGAGCATGTTATCAGGAGCATAAGCTGCACAGAGACCTAAAACCCATGCCACTGTTGAGCTTGTGCTTTTCCACTTTCAACACAAATATGAAATTTTGTTTGCAGGGTTCATCTTTTGAAGGTTTTAGTAATCTCACTCAAGGATAAGGACCAGGAGGTCTGAAATAGCATGGCTGTCTTAGGAAATGTTCTCAGAATAGTAGCCAACCATTTTTTGTTTTCCTCCTCTGTAACAATTCACTGGGATGCATGATATTTGCATATTAATACAGAAGCAGATTATATGACAGCGTAATCATCACTGTGTCTATGTCTAACATGATGAAGTGCCTGCATGACTAAGGGTTTCCCCATTTTTCCAAATATACCTTCTTTGTAACAGCTGGCCTAATTTCCTTCCTTCAAACTTTGCTTTTTAAAATCTCAAATCACAACAGGTACAACAATCCTTTTATTACAACTTTTTTTTTTTTTTAAGACCTGAGTCCTTATGGAAGAATACTGACAGAAAATACCAAAAATTATACAGATTTCTTCTAAATGTCTAATCCCACCTATATAAAGTATCCATTATCTATGCAAGGAAAATATCACTGTAACTCACACTGATAAAAGTATTTAACTAACATTGACATTTATGGTAAGTCAGGCACTGTAAGAAAGAACTTGACACCTTCAAATCCTTGTGAACACGGCCCTAAATTTGTCAAGTTGTGTGTGAGAATTACAACAGGTTACTATATAGCTAGGTATTTAATACCTCCCATTACTAAGTTCCTTAAGTGCATTTCAAAATTGTTCCCCCTGAAAAACATGCCAAAGCAAGTCTGATAAAGCGAGAATTGGTTATTCCTGCTCCCAAGTCTCTGAAGGAATGCAATTTCATAGATACACAGCTAGGTGAGCGCACACAGGTAGCCTCAGAGTATGCATAGTAAACAGTCTGAAAGGAAGGTAGAAGTTTCTTTGCTTTAAGAATCTCACAATAGCCTTGAGAACTTCATCTCCTAGACCCCTGAACAGCTTCCTTATCTTTACCATTTAATACTTAACTGCCCACCCCAACACTTAGTAAAATCATTATATTAACATTAAAATGTTTGTTGCTATTTTTAATGGCATGACTCTACCTCACTGTAATACCTAAGATGTTTAACTAAAACACATCCAAAACTATATGGTCAAAATTGTCTGCTTCTGCATAGTATGCAAAAAGCTAATAGTAGTTACAAAAACATCTTCCCCTCACTAAACGTCTTCAGCATTCAAGGGCTGCAAACATCATTTGTGGAAGTAGGAAAAGAGACACAAGTTTCTGGAGGAGATAACAGTTTTAAGGGTTGAAAACAGCTTGCCTAACAAAATACGTAGCAGAACCACCTGTATCTTAAAAATCTAACAAAAAGCAGATGCACAAGAAGACAGGGGTGGAGACAGCTTTGAGGAAGAAATCTACAAAAACATATGAATTACCTGGAATATCATCATTTCTGACCACATAAAAATCCCTTTTCAGTGATTTAAAAGGAGACAAGCATATGATGTTAACAAAAGCATGGGTTGTTGGGATACATCCCTGCAATCTGTAGATTTTTTTAACCGCAGAAGATGAGCATTTCTTTTTATTCTTCACTTCTGTGTAGTCACTCAGTAGAAATACCCTGTCTGCACCAGAAAAAGCATGTCTGAGAGTACCTAAGAGCCATGGGACACCATGTTCACTACAAAAGCTTGAAGGGAAATGAGATACAGTTCTCTAGATCTTCTTTTTCAGCAATGAGACAATAAAGGAAATTATGTCCAATTAGACTGATGACAAGCTCTCATGTGGAAAGAAATTAGGGTATGTATGTGGGTTCTTCTGGGTTTTATTCATTATAAGAATGGTATGAAAAATGAAGCACATTTTACTGATATTTAAATGACACTGAAGAATAGTGTTCATTCTTTAGCAACCAAAAAACCTTACAGAAACTTGAAGACTCCTCTGTGATCTGATTAGGGATTATATGTATTGTATTCAGATGTTCACACTATTGAGATGTTCCTTCCTAACTACAAACACATTTATAATGCCACTGGAATCACACTATGGATGATCTGATGGCTGGGTCTGCATTCCCAAAACTTTATACCACGAAATTTTACAATAAATTGTCACTACAACTGCTTTATTTTTCAGGGAACCAAGCAGCAACATCCATTTGCTTCTTGGGTAAATCTATCACTGAAGGAACTAAAGAAGACCAAACTCTCAAAACCATGGTTTAAATTATGTCAATATCATGCAGGAATCCAATAAACAGGTCAACACAAAAGTAATTACTTATTCATGGAGCAATCATGCAAAGCTCAAGCTCTAAAAGAAAGTTGGTAAATGCTCAACCACTCAAAATCTAAATTCATATAGTCAAAAAGACCCTCAATTTACCCTAAAGTAATTCAATATCCTTTGCAGCAATTTAACCACAGCTTTTCTAAATTAATGTTCTCAAATGTTGGCATTAAAGAAAGTTAATCTATGTAGCACTGGACAAACAAGGAAGGGAACTGTTACTTTCTAACGGAACTGTAACAGTGTGTACGCTCACTCTAAAGCCGGAGACCTGCAGGCCCAAGAATCTGGTTATTGAAGTGGGAGAAATCAAGCACAAGAACTGGCATCAGGTTGGAAAGTAGGGGGTTTTTCCATACTTTGTACAAAGACCAATTCATTCACTCAAAGACAAGGTACCTGTTAAATACTGTAGCACTGTTAAGCTATGGAAAAAACATTCAATACAGCTGTTCTTCAGATCTTTTTTCAATGCCCGTTCCTGAGAAGATAAGACATTTCATTCTCCCGTATTACTGAAAGTAAATTGCTCATTTGTTAGGCACCTTTTGAGACAATGCTAGGGCTAAGTCATCCATATTTGAAAATCTGCTTGAACTCTGATAAGACAGACCAACAGACTAAAGATCAGTCCATCACCAAAGATTTGTGACAGAAACTATCATTTCTGCAAGAAGCAAAGTGGATTTCCTGGCAATGTAGTAAGCTATAGCAGTAAGTATTTCACTGCTACGCTAGTCCATCCCACTGCACCTCAGACAAGTGCAGCCTTTATCCAAGCGTCTATCAGCTAGGTCCTATTTTAGTTACACAAAGCAGGGCTCTGGAGGAGACCAAAAGTAGATGCTGTCAAAATGATACGTAAAGAAAACTCAATCCATGCTCATTTTTTTCTACTCCAGCTTCCTCCTTTTCACTCTGTTTCACTTTTGAGATTATACTAGACTTTCACAAACTCTGTGGTGAAATAGGTCATAAATAGATGCAAGTTTCATCTTATTACTACTACCTCCCAGAAACATTTCCATAGCAAGGTACTGACTGCCAGAGCTTGGAGCAACAAGAATGACACTGTGTATGAGGTGATATTTATTTATCAGCAGAAATCCATGTGGCTCAAAAGTTTTCTATAACTCATACTTTTTTTACCCTGCGTGATCCACACTTCATGACAGCATATAAATATGCTCTAGAAACAATAATAGCAACTTGATCATAATGTAGCAAAATGCTTAAGTGTATGATTGCAGATTACATGAAATTAAGCAGGAGTGTCGATCTGCTTGAGGGTAGGAAGACTCTGCAAACGGATCTGGACAGGCTGGATCAGTGGGCTGAGACCACTTCTATGAGGTTTAACAAAGTCAAGTGCTGGGTCCTGCACTTCGGTCATAACAACCCCCGGCCATGTGACAGGCTTGGGGAAGAGTGGCTGGAGAGCTGCCTGGTGGAAAAGGACCTGGGGATATTGGTTGACAGCCGGCTGAACATGAGCCAGCAGTGTGCCCAGGTGGCCAAGAAGGCCAATGGCATCCTGGCCTGT
>JAVSBS010026922.1:0-45216 GCA_033124195.1 Coracias cyanogaster | reverse complement strand
CTCATAAATATGCTACATGTTTTTAATTTTGTTTTAGGTGAGTATTTATTAAAAATACACAAAACCTACCAAAGGCAGCATTTTTGCACTCTCTGTTTCTTAGGTACCTGCCTTAATGCAAAGCTTCTACCTTTTGAATTAATTTTGGGATTTGGTGTTTGCTAGAAAGTCTTCATGCAGGGATGTATTCTCTACATTTACTTAGACTGACTTGTAGCTTAATAGCAAATTTCCCACAGAAGCACATAGGACTATGTGGCTAGGAAAGCCTGAAGGGTGTCAGCTATGCATTGAGCATATTGAAATGTATGATAGATCTCTCATATTTAATATACTGGTCCTAACAGCATTTTTCTTCTTTTAATCAAAGCTTTGCAAGATCTTATCTAAGATGTGCAGGCTGAATGGGACTTTCAGGGCACCTCTGTTTGAGGAGCATGCTCATATTATAGCCAGGCTAGTGAGCTCATTTAAAGCTACCTGTCTAGCCATAGCACAACCTCCTGGTTTGCCAAACCTGTCCTGGGAGCAGGACAAGTACCCAGGCAATCAGCCTTTGCCAGTCTCAGGTCTATGACTTCTAAAGCTAGTTTGGATATGTTTGCATAATGCTGAGTTCATGGCAGGGTGATGGTGCAGAAGTACCCTGATCTGAAAGGTGGGTTGGCTGTGCAACTACTCTGCATTTCCAACACCAGGGACAGAGGGAGGGAGGCTGTATCTGCTGTGTCACCTAAAGTTGAACAGATATTGCTCTGCTGCTTCCACTAGCTTTTGCCTGTGTAATTTTCTGTGGACTCTCTTTTAGGTTGCGCCAACCTGGCACTAAGTAATCTGACATGGCATTTTGCTTACTGATAGCTACATGACAGTACTAACCACAGAATGGCTGTGGGTCTCTAAATCAACAGAAAAATACCAGAAGAGACAAAATATTTTAATTCCAAAAGCAAATCACCTGGGAGAAACTGTGATGTAATTGGTTGCTCTGAAAAAGGCCAAAGAATATCTGCCATCAGGTTCTTTCATACAAGGAAAGGCTGAGAGACTTGGGTCTGTTTAGCCTGGAAAAGAGCAGACTGACAGTGGATCTTATAAATGCTTACAAATATCTAAAGGGCGGGTGTCAAATGGATGGGACAAGGGGCAAGGGCCACAAACTGGAACACAGGAAGTTCCACCTGAACATAAGGAAAAACTTCTGTGAGGGTGACAGACCCCTGGCACAGGCTGCCCAGAGAGGTTGTGGAGTCTCCTTCTCTGGAGACTTTCAAAACCTGCCTGGACACATTCCTGTACAGCCTGATCCAGGCAAACCTGCTTTAGCAGGGGGGTTGCACTAGATGCTTAGAGTTCCCTTCCAGCTGCTACCATTCTGTAATTCTGTGATTCATACTAAACCTGGAGAGGTCAATGATTTCTGCTTCTGGGATTTGTGCTTCTTTTGCAGTTTTTCCCATGTCTTGGAAAAAATGCAAGCGTGTTCACTATAAATGAGTGTACACCAACTGGTGTGTTTGAGGGAAAGGTGAAAATGGGTCACTGAGGAGGAAAAAGCCCAGGGCTCAAGGCTCTGCAACCAAACTGAGAATATGCCGTGGAGTGAGCAATCTCCCTGGTACACTTGGGCATTGTCAAAGACACACTCAGTCCTCATGCTTGCTTCCTTACCTCTTGCACCACTCTTGCAAGTGGTGGTCATCTCAAAGCTTCAATTGTAGAGAAAAATCAAGAGCAGGCCTTATGCTCTTCATCGTCTGTATCGGCAGACAACAGTCTTACCATAACTAGGACAATTAGAGCAGATGGGAACAATACATGCTGCCACTGGTTTGAGCAATGCACCCATTCCAGATGTAGAAACAGGCCAGTAAGTAAACCTGACAGCACCAAGCCTGTGGGTTCTTGGTTTTAATTTTGTTTGCAGATGTTATTAACTTCACATCTTGGTATCTCATGGCCTTAGCAAAGATTTACCACCATGAAAGAAAGTGATGTGGAAAGGGAAGGAAGAAATAAATAATGACTCAGAGTATATTGGTGTATTCAGTGTATAGAAATTCAATGTCACTGACAAAGTGAGTTTATTTTTTTCTCTTCTGCTGCTAATTCAAGTCCAGTCAGACAGCTTAATTTGTGGTCATATATCTGTGCACAAACAGCAACCTCCAGTGGTCATTTAGTCCAAATTGCACGTTTTATGTTGCGTCAATATGGCATTTCCACCTTCCTCACTTAAAAGGACCTCTAAGACTACTTTGTACTGCTTTTCAGGTGTAGATTAAAGCCACATGCATGTTTTTATCCTCATGAACAACAAAAAAGTCTACATTCTCTAACATAATGGCTCATTAAAATTAAGTGGTAGTGTCGATCTGCTTGAGGGTAGGAAGGCTCTGCAGAGGGATTTGGACAGGCTGCAGTGATGGGCTGAGCTCAGCTGCGTGAGGTTTAACAAAGCCAAGTGCCGGGTCATGCACTTTGGTCACAACAAACCCCAGCAATGCTACAGGCTTGGGGAAGAGTGGCTGGAGAGCTGCCTGGCAGAAAAGGACCTGGGGGTATTGGTCGACAGCCGGCTGAACATGAGCCAGTAGTGTGCCCAGGTGGCCAAGAAGACCAACAGCATCCTGGCCTGTATCAGAAACGGTGTGACCAGCAGGAGTAGGGAGGTGATTGTGCCCCTGTACTCGATGCCTGTGAGACTGCACCTTGAGTACTGTGCCTGGTTTTGGTCCCCACAGTACAAGAAGGACATTGAGGTGCTGGAGCAGGTACAGACCAGGGCAACAAAGCCAGTGAGGGGTCTGGAGAATATGTTGTATTAGGAGTACCTGAGGGAACTGGGATTGTTAAGTCTGGAGAAGAGGAGGCTGAGAGGAAACCTCGTTGCTCTCTTCAACTACCCAAAAGGAGGTTGTAGTGAGGTTGGTGTTGGTCTCTACTCCCAAATTACTAATGATAGAACGAGAGGAAATGGCCTCAAGTTGTGTCAGGGGAGGTTTAGATTAGATATAAGGAAGACATTCTTTTCTGAAAGAGTGGTTGGGCACTGGAACAGACTGCCCAGGGAGGTGGTGGAGTCACCATCCCTGTAGGTGTTTAAAAAATGAATGGATGTAGCACTGGAGGCTTTGGTCTAGTGGTTAGGGAGATGTTGGGATGAAGGTTGGAGTTGTTGATCCTGGAGGTCCTTTTCAACCACAATGATTCTAAGATTCTATTTCCTTTCTAAAATAAATAAATGTAATTGAGTGCTGAGGCCGTAACCGTGGCACTAAGTACTGCAAACCACTGAGCATTCACAGCAAACTGGACAATCTATAAATAAGCAAGCAGATGCTCTTAGCATAACTTCACAAGACTGTACAACTGGCATGAATTAGAAAGCTGTTGTTGTTGAAATCCAATTAATTTTTCTCCACTACAGCTTAGACACAAAGAAGCTGCTTTATACTGAAAGACTAATGAAAACATTAGCAGCATTTACATAATTCCTGTTGAAAGGAGCTCTTTGATTGATTTCAACAACAGCTAGGTTGTATCTTTTCAGAGAAAAGCATGACATTTTCAGAGAAAAGATAAAGGCATGGACAAGATTCCAAACCTGGTTTATAAAATCTTTTGAAACAATTCTATTAATGCCTTATTCACCCTCTCAGCATTAACACTGTCAGGATACGAAAAAATAAGTTCAAGTTTAGATCTGCACTTCAAGGTGAATGGCACTTAGACAGACATTGTGTAAACATTATGGGGCTTACTTAAAACTACCTACCTATGTTAATGAGACTACAAAGGAGGCTGCATTGTTAAATACTGTACCCGTACAGTCCACTGCCAGTACATTAGGAAGCTAACACTGTAAGTGACCTTGAAGAATGTTAATGCTCATCATTGGCAGGCCCTCGTGCAAAACTACATTCTAAGAATAAACAAATTAATATAAAAGACTTTGTGTGGAAGGAAAGGAATCTGAGGGTTGAAACTCTGGGTTACCTCTGCAGTGAAACAATTCTGCACATCGGTAGAGATATGTTGCATAGAGACAAGTAGCTTACTCAATGCTTTTACTTGGCTGGTTCATCCTACAAAGTACTAGTTGTAATTTGCATCTGTTTTAAAGGTGGAGGGAAAAAATATAGGAGAGATAGGTGAACTGTTATCACAAGCTGGTTCTGATCATATAAACACCTTACATAACACTGCAGCAAGCGCTTGGGAAGCCCTGCAGGAAGACTGAAGAAGACAAGAAGAGCTAACAGACATGATTCATACTGAAAGACAAGATTGATTGCACAGAATAGAACTCAACAAATATGAGAAAGAATTGAAGGTAAAAAAATATTAGAAACTAGCAATATATCAATAAGGTCACTTGAAATTAGGAATAGCTTGAGCTTTGTTTTTTTTAGGAGCTTATAATTGACTCTGAAGCTGAGACATATAGAGTAAACAGCCACTGAGGTGTGTCTTCGTGTTTTCAGAGAGGAATTTGAAGGTTATGTCAACCCTCTTCCAGTAGTATCAACAGCCCTTGCACTGCTACTCTTATTACTAGGAACTCCGTGAACAGTAGCAAAGATTTTTCTACAGGAAAGACAACATAACTTAAATGAGGGACCTAACCACACAATTTAAACTCAGAAGTACTATATCACAAATCATGGAGCTGAACTTTAAGTTCTCTTGCTATGTCAAATTAATCAGATTTCAATTTTAGAAATTGTATCAGAAACTCATATACAATAGGAATTTTGCTGCAATAAGCCCTACAAGGTCACGTGCTATTTGTCAAATACCATAGCAAGTGTACTATTTACTTCATAAAATTCTTTAAAGGAATGCATTACTCAAACAGCTCACTGACAGAGAGGGGAAGGCAGAGAATATAAAAGGATCTGAATAGCAAAGCCGACATAAATTTGTACAGTAATAAAATAATAACGGGGAAACAGCAATTTAACATGACACAGAGATGAAAAGACAGCTTGTCATCTCAAACATTTCTCTGAAAAATGCCAAACAGTCTGCCATTTTTCCGTGCATATGTAAGTTTGCATTACTTTCCAGAGCAATCTGTGAACTCCAACATAAATCATACGTGAAGTGTAAGCTGTAAGACTTTCAAGACTAATAGAAAATAGAATTCATTGCACCAACCATGCAAGTATATGTATATTATTGTATTTATTAGGTCTCCTAGTATAAGCACACAGCATACTGATTGATGTGTAGGGAGCTTGTGAAGATTTATTAAGAGAGTTCTGAGCATTTTGAAATGATATATGAATTAGTTTGCAGTTTATACTTTCTTCACCATCTCATGACTTTTCTTGTTGCCTAGTACTCATCTTGTTTCCTCAGCGATTCTGTCTCATCTGTACTTTATACTGAACTGGTACACATGAAATGCTTTACTAACTGTCTTACAGTACCACTTCAATAACTGCTACACTCTGTTGATAATCTTAACAGTTAGCATTTATTTCTATCTTAATCCAGAGTATATGTCACTAATAGATCAAATATATGGGCTTGCTATAGATCACTATAGATCCTTTGAAAAGATACCTTCTTAACAAAGTATCTCTCTTTCATTACAATATTACCCTATTCTTAATTATATCTGATTCATTATACTAATTTGCTGATTAGCTGTTGAAAAAAAATCATCTGGTTCAAGAAAAACTTTTTGGACAACAAGAATTGAAACGAAAATTCCAGATGACTCAAAGACAGGGAAATAAATTATTAAGAAACGTGTATAAACTATGACACAATATTGTAAATCCAGTTCAGTAGAGAACTGATTCCTTTCATGTTGCACAGCATCAGAAGGGAGTATCTCATGCTGCCTTCTAAACGTGCTAACCTTAGCCCAAACCTTCAAGCAAAATGTGGACATTGCACCATGCATTATCACAATTGACTATAAGCTCCTTTCTGCTTATACAAACCAAAATACACAAGTATAAAAAGGAGCAGTAACTTATACTTAAGGGGGTTTATTTTAAAGTAAAAAAGGATGACTGCTTTCAACAAAATAACTAATTATTTGTGTCCATAAGAAGTCTCAGTTTTCTCAACCTTACAATCTAAAATGTTGGTGTTTCTCATTTTAATATGTAATTCATTATTTTGCTAGATATAAAACAGTCAACAAATGCATGTAGTTTAAAGGAAATGGGGAGCTGATTGCTCATTTGTGGTACGGCATTGGGACCTTAGTTATCTTCCTCCCAGTCTGCTGGTGCTACTGCACTTCCCAAGTTTTAAAATTAGGCATGATCTCTATATTCCAAGTAACATGAAATCTAAACCACAGCTCTGGGATACAAAAGATTGTTCTATGCTTCCTGGGATTATCCTTACGTAAGATACAAATGCTAAATTTGATACAAGTTCATTCCAGCATTTTAGCATTGATATAAAGTATCTATTTATATGCTCCTGTGAGACGGGACTATTTCAAGATAATAATTCCATTGTCTTCATTTAGTAAAAATATTATCTTCTCCATGATATATTTGGAAAGAGTTTTGAAATAACATTTAGTCCCTCATCTTCATCTGTCATAATTTATTTCCTCTTTTCAACATATTTATTATTTACTAAAATAGATTACATTTATTAACTCATTCTGGTTTCTCCTCGGAGCTGGCTAGGGTTGTTTTTTTTTTCCCCGAATGCCTTCCTACTAACAAATCGACTTTTAAAGACTTGAGGTGGCAAGAATACTTAACATCTGCTCCCATCCTGAGCATCAGAGATTGAACCTGTAACATCAGCAGTTTAGCAGTGAATTACTACTACAGAGGGAGAATACACCTGTCACTGCTATGAAGCAATCTCAACACCTCAGTGCTGCTTTAAGCTCTAAACTTGACAGCTAAGTAGTGAGGGTTCTAAGGAAAAAGGAGATCAATGAACAAGAATGAACACAAGCTCATTAAATTACAGCTACTAGGCATATTTGTAATTCAGATCTAATGACTCAAACATCGATGTGTAGAAAAATAATGAAATATACTAAGGTAGGTGTGAATATTTTGAAATGCACTTCTGAGTAACCACTATGTTGTAATAAAAACCGAATCATTTGGCATCTAAGGTAAGAGAAGCCAGAACCCGACAAAATACCTAATGATTCTAGCAAAAGCACGCATCCATGCCACTGCAGTACATGCTGAAATTACTTTTAACATTTCAGTTCTAAGGGTCTGTCCCTGTAAAAGGGCTATACAAACTTGTATACAAAACTAACAAAGCCATTTGGACAACATCGTTTGAACAGCTCTAGGCTTTTCAGGGTCCCAAACCCACCACGCATATCTGGAAATATACCTTCTTCCCAGCAGTTTCTATTTGCATATTAACGAACATTTCAACCTCAGAGCTGCCTGTGTTCATACACTCAACAGAGCAACTTCTACTGAGTGTGGCTGTAGCAAGATTCATCCTTTTGCTTTCTAAATTCAAAATACAGCAGATATAATCATCTTACATTGCATATTAAAATCCTCATAATATAAGGTACACAAAATGAATGGAATATTACAATTTAAACCCCCATTAAGGTATATGAGAGAAACTGTGGTTTTCAAAATTAGAGTAGTTGTTCTATATATTTATAGACAGATGAGGACCGACCTCTAAGAGACAGTTAGCAATCCTTGAGTACAGTGTGCTTATGCTTCTTCCAATAAATAGATCCAAGGCTAGTTGATACAGTGCAGCCTAGAGTGCTCAGAGCCTCAAGGATAATGTGGTAAGATTTATTAAACTATAAAAGGACAATGCTGCCCCTGGGTTATGAACTGGAAAGAACAAAAGAAGATAATAAGCAGATTTAGCTTGTTTCAGCAAAGCCATATTGATGTGTCCAAGTAAAATCAATGAAAGTGATTGTACAGACTAGCTGTTCTTGTCAGAAAAAGACAACTACCTACCTCTGGGGATAAAATGATTTAAATTAAATAATACATCAAAACCACTTAATTTGACATACCTCCTCTTATCGTTCTTCAGTACTCGTCAACAGTCGTTCTCAGAAAAATGACAGCCTTTCCTCCACTGCTGCCACATTACAACATAATAACCTACATATTACTTATTAACATATATTAATTATCTTCTTAACAGTAAAAAAGTTGAGTAGGCTAAGGGTTCAGAAACAAAATACCCTGGGGACAACAGCTTAGTGCAAGTGAAGTGTAATTCTATGAATTCACAGTTCCAAGAAATTTTAATTTTCAAGAAAAATCTAAAATCTAAAAGAGTAACCATAATTGATTTCAATGCTTCTCCAAAAAGAATTCTAGAAAATATATTTTTAAACAGTATTTACAGCTTACAAAAGGGTATTTGCCTGCATATCAGAAGGAAAGATTGTAACATTTTTAATGTATTTGTCTACAGTGCAAGGATAGTTAATAAAGAAGAGATCTGATACCATATATGTAGCACATAGTTATGACTGAGACCACAGTTTCCTTCACAAGGGAGGAAACTCAAGGGGAACAGGATTGCTAACTGCAGTAATAGCAATTATATAAGAAACACCTGGCAAAAATTTGCATATAACTGGTTTGATTTTAATAATTGACAATGACTACACTTAGTCATAGGTGCTGTGTTTCTTTCACTATAACATCTAGGTAGTCCCTACATTTTTCATTGTAGGAACTGTTTAGATATTTGCAAATTCATATTTACAGGGAAATGAAGATACATAATTGGGTATTTGTAGTCACAACTCTAATTTCTGTCCCATGTTTTTAATCTGACAGCTTCAGTCACTGGCACAGAACAGCTACTCAGCACAGCCACAGTGCTCACCTTCATTCTCTTAAGAAAAGAGTGTGTTCTTGATACATATTGTGTCCTATGGTCCAGAGATAGGGGGTGGGGGTCAGTGTTGGACACGAAGAGTTCAGCACTTGATATGAGAAAGTGCACTTAGAAGCCCCATAGCCCATATAAAGACTCAAGATACCTGAACAAATACCCTCCTGCCTGTTTTGAATCCACAAGAGACATGCATTTGGGGTCAAGACTTCCACTCCTTCCATATCAGGGAACACAGGCCCTACCAGGAGAGATCATTATTTCAGAAGATCCTAGTGGACTAAATGAGGGAAATCTTCTGTGGTAACTCACCTATATTAATATTGTACCGTTACCCTCAAATCAACAGGTCCTCACAGCTGTGACAGATTTTTTGTTTTCCTTTAATAAAATCCTAGATTTTGCACTATAGTTAACCAAGTGTGCTACCAAAAAAAAGAATAGGCAGTTGTGTCAATTCAGTGCTGATGCATGCCTCAAGAGGCAGCAAAATCAAACAGAAAAAAAAAATAAAAAAATCTCCAAGTCCCTGGAAAAGACAAAGTCACTCTACTCAATATTGAGAGAAAAACTTCCATTTCTTAAGGCCAGCTCTTGCATTTCTTAAGGACACAATATTTGCAACATGCTCTTCTAATCAATTATTCCTAAGGATTCCTAAACAATCTGAATTTTGCTTGTGAAAAGTTAATAAAACATATTTGGCATATGAAAAATTACTCACTCTCCATTCAAAACACATGCACCAATTCCATAAGAATTTCTTTATTCTTAACTCCACGAGACCCTCCAAACTTTATCGTGAGTCACTGCTTATCCTGTTACACAGAGGTACCCCAAAGCCTGTTCATGCTTTCCAGACTATGTAGGCATCTTCTGTTGATTTTAGCAGACACTCTGTGCCTGTATTGCTAGTCTTTTTTAGAACATTAGCTAGATAATGTTCGACACTGCATGGAGTTTGTATACATGCGAAAAGTAAAACTACTCCCTGGTAGAAGCCACTACGGTGAAGCCCCTGTGAGGCCCTCTGTGGAACACAAGTCTCAACCGTGCCGTAATTGTGCCATTTTTACCATAGCAGATACACAGTGTCATGCAACATTACAGACCTCCCTGGTGAAGTTCAGTTACAGTCAAAGTAGTGCACATAACAGCTGGAAAACAACAGGGCATATCAGCACAGAATATAGTAAGTCTTTCTAATTATGTTTTAGCAGACAGTTCTTATATCATTATATAGTATATTGACAAATGTAAAATTCTACTGCAATTGCTGATGCTTAAAAATATTTCAGATGATTGTCTCATACTTAAATTTCAAAGGACTGAAGGTAGAGCCAGATAAAAGGAAATACTTTTTTCTTTCCATTAGCTTTTAATATACAGAGTCAAGTTTTAGAGTGAATTTGAAGGCTCCTGTATTTTCACATCCTAAGAATCCTATTAAATTTTGATACTGCAATTTTGTAGGACATAAGGACTGTAAGACAGTAATTTATAGCTGGATATTATCAGAAATCTCTGTTTGACTACAGAAGTGTATATTGCTAGAAATGTACAAACTAACTTGAAGTTTCGAACACACTCATATTACACATTTTAATTCAAATTCCTGTTGTACTCAAATGCTTTAGAAATGGCAGTGAGGGAATTGTGGTGTACTTGCCTTAGGGACAACAGCCTGTTTCTTCTGCAGATTATTTAATCACAAAACAATTTTGCAACAAAAAGAATGTAACAACATAACAGGTATCACTATGTGACAGTCTTACTGTACACAAATTTATTTCCGCTGCCTCTCGCTACCTTAGTATGATTATTTAGGTAGGAATTTTTCACCTAGTGATGGGAGCACAGCTAAACTAATTTCCCATGGAGAGGTGCATTATTTTTTACCTAAAATATTGTATAAGGGAAGCTTCTTTGCTTACTTGAAGCTGCTGTAAATACTATTGTAAAGCATCTGCTGAGAGCTAATCTGCTTCGGACAGTGTTATTGAGTGCTACAGATCAATCTGCTGATGCATTTCTGGCTTGTGAATTTTTCTTCTGTTCACACAGCAATGAAGTGAAGATTCCCAGAATAGCAGGAAGGGAGCATACTGGGAAAGAATGTAACAAAAGGAGCAGCCTCTGATAATTATGTTGAAGGTTAATGATTTGACTGGATGTAGCCAGGTGTATTTTAATTTACAAATGACATGACTACTGCACATCAGAAAAACAGACATGTCAGGCCGCATGATACCTGACAAGACATGCATTTCTTCCAAATAATGAAAATTGATATGTCTTAAATCCTCAAGAATGTCTGTTTAGGGGCATCACTGTAACGACTTTGTTCTACTTGCTATTCAGGCTACAAAACACACAACCCAACTAGCAGAAATTGTTCACTCAGATTATTTGTGAACTACACAAACTGGCCAGATCACTAACTCTACATTCTTCATCTATCATCAGAGGTTTATCAGGCTGACAAATATGATTTTATGATTTTATATATTGCTGTTACTACAGGTTCACAAAGGCGAGTTGACATCTTGAGATTAGAATCAGAAGATGCAACTTTATCGATAGATAACATATCAAGCAGCATCAAAATCAAATAAATTAAGAGGACATGGAAATAAATTGTCTCAAACAACAAGATAAGCTGATGCTGCTCAGCAGCTCCTGAAGCGTCTTGTCTAAAGTACTGTGGAACCTTTTATCTGTCAGTTCCTTACTGCATGAACATGCAATTTCATGTCAGAGGTAAGCAAAACGTGTCTTGGTCAGTAAAGTTGTCTATTTTAAATTGTGACACCAAAGGCTATATCACGCATTCTTTGAGTTAGCCTCCTTAGGGAAACTAACACAAAAATGAGCACATTAAGCTTATTAGGTGCACAAGGTGCCTATGTTTCTGATGAACAAGACATACAATTCTATCTCACACAAAGGAGAAACCAATGAGAACTTGGTATACATATGCACACATACAGACCATTTAAGGACACATAGCCTGAATTTGGGCTATTCTTTTAAAGGTCTTCCAAGGATATTATGTAATATTCTATGGAGCTTCTACTATTCTGGTGATTAAAAGTTCCTGCATCTATTAAAAAGTTACTGACCATGGCATGGCCTTCAATACATTTACTTCTATGCTTCATTCTATTCCTCCCCTTTTACAAGTGGAAAGCTGCAGCTAAAAAGTTTAATGTAAGCCTTGCTACATACATTTTATATACTTAGGTACTTTAGGATATGCAGAAAACTTGAATTCATTTCAACACGGGCAATCCAAAACAGCCATTTTTTGGAAGTCTGAATACCAGGTATATTTGGACACAATTTGTTGAATTTGAGTATTATACAATTAACAGTGATGAAGCACTGAAACTAAAATTAGCATCTAAGTATTGCAGTAGGATTTTATTTAGTTGTATCAAAATTTGTCTGGCTTATTTATCTTCATACACACATTCAGTTGAAAGAAGCACATGTGAATATACAAATTGTGGAAAGCAAAATGTAGCTAAGGTAACCATGTAAATGTTCAATGGAGTTTTTGTCCTCTCTTCTGTTCACTCTTAGCTCATGCCCCAGGTGAGCACCAGGTCAAAGACATTTCAGGTTTTGGTTGATAAAGGAAGTTTAGCCCTATGGAAGAACTATCTAAACTTCTCTCTGGTGGGCTTTCTGCCTACCGCTAATAAGGGCAAAGAGTGTCCTGGAGTGCATCAGTACCACAAGATTACAGAACTATGAGTTGGGCAGAAACATGTCTGCTCCAGGCTATGACGTTCATCACGTACAGCAGGAACTGTAATGTGGACACAGGTCATCAGATACTCAGCTATACTTCAACTGTGAAAATGGCAAACAAAATCAGTAACACCAGAACATACTGTCTTAGCAAAATTACACTGTTAAACTGGGAATGACTGATTAGTCAGATCGTACTCTGCCCTGAGAGGCATGCTTTGCGGAATGATATAGAAAGCATTTATACAAATCTCCTATAACGGCTCTTACCCTGAAATGCAACGAGCTGTGATTAAAAGCAGTTTACATGTATATTCTTGGGACAGCAACATGGCCTGTCTTTGCTGGAGACAGACTGCTAGTAATTTTATTGAAATTCCATACATGCCATCTGTCAGCAACTCTCCAGAGACCTCTCTTTTATTTCTAAAATTTCCAGCTATATCTAACTCATTAAAGAAAACTAGCAAAGAAATATTTGCCTTTAATATCACCCAACTGGAAACCAACTGATGAACTTCAATGTTTCTAAGTTTTCTTGTATTAAAGCTCCAGATAGAGTTTTAAGCCATAACTACGGAAATACACAAGGTCTAACTTTTTTTTAATATTTTACCAACCTACGTAAAAAAATTCCAAAACTTTTTCATCTTCCAATTTGCAGTCCATAAAATTTCAAGTAAATTTACATTCTCACGAGCTTTTAGCAAACTACCAGCTGTAAAAATGTCAGTTGTCATAAATGTAATAAAGTTTAAAGTGAAGCCGACTACAGATGCTACAAATGGACTACCAGTTTGATCTGCTACCAGAGACACGTGCCATCAATTCTGCCAAGTTCATACTGGAATGTCACTACTGCCTTTACTGTGCTGCAATATTTGTTTCCATCTGCATTACCGGAAATCTAAGTAAAGGAGATCAAAACTTAGAGCGCTAACCTCTGCACAGACAGCCATGGCAGGCATCCATTTCCCTAGATGTAAATAAAAACTACTGTGGTTTTAAAGTTATATGAAGAGTTATAAAGGCAAAGAAAGCAAATTTTAAAAATGAGTTTTGTTTCTGCAGATAGACATTTTCAGCAGCTTCAGTGTAACACCTCGTAAAAATCAAGAGATCAGTGTTTCCAATCATATTTAGACCTTTAAAAGCAGCTATTGAGCAATATCCTGTAGTTCTTATATATAAACTATTTTATATAGATTTAGA
Organism: Coracias cyanogaster; assembly: GCA_033124195.1. Classification (NCBI taxonomy): domain Eukaryota; kingdom Metazoa; phylum Chordata; class Aves; order Coraciiformes; family Coraciidae; genus Coracias; species Coracias cyanogaster. The sequence continues at coordinate 31,398 of JAVSBS010026922.1, read as the reverse complement.
TTTGAATATTGACAGCCCAAATACTTTAATGTCATTATGACAAAGTTATTGTACAAACTGTATAAAATGTCGAAATCAGAAGCTATGGCCACAGAATTATTGCTTTTTGATCAAAAACCCTCTCTCTTTGATTGTACAGAAGCAGCAGTAGTGATAGCTCTCTCATTTTGTGTACAGCCAGTCATACAGCATACATATATACTTCAAAAAGAGAAAACCTTCTTATTTGTCTTTTGGTTTTTTAAAGTGCACTGTACAACACTAAATGCTATACAAACTCTCTCTGGCAACCAAAATGCAGAGTACAGCTCAGAGTCAATAGCCAAATCATCTACCAGTAAAAATGCATGGAGCAAAATGCATTAACGTGAATCTAGTGGATACGACTTACTGATGAAAAGCATAGTCATCATTCAGCGGGAACTTTTTTGAATTTTAAGATTAAACAATGTACAATGTGTCTCTTGAAAACAGGTGTTTTTCAAAAAGAGACTTCCTTTTTGAATTCTGCTCAGTGCCTGTCAAAAGACAAGGTTAGTGACAGTCATGCAAACAAAACTCTGACCACTGGAACAGATTAGGATGTCAAAGAAGAAAAGAAAGCTTTTGGACCTAGAGTATTGGCCTTTGTCTTCCTCCTCAAAAACACATTTAGGCCACTACCAGATAACTTCTGTCTGTCTACAGGTCTGCTTTGGAGCTAGAATAGAAAAATCTAGAAAAGAAATTTCCAGACCTGGAAAACACTCTGGTGTTAGTGTAAAAAGATGTGCGCAGAAGAGTGAAGGAGGAATTCCTGTCAAATGCAAGGACAGAATCTGAGTTCAGAGCAATTTTCTCTATTTAAGTATTGGCACATGCATTCCTCCATGCTTGCTTTTAATTCCCAATATTTCTTCCAGGTACAGCCAAGAAAAACAGTCTCTGCATGAAAATAGGGAATTATAAGTAGGTAAGGAATGATCACTGCAAGCAACTTAGAAATGAGATGACAACGGCATCATGGCACTACCCAATTCAAATGTAGTGCAATATGCAACAGTCAAAATAGATGAAGTCCTGATTTCCTAGAGCTGAGTTTCTTTTTCAATAAATAATAATAATAAACCAACTCTTACTATAAACGAAGAGTAGAACCTGAAAAGTTTAAGTCTCATTTGGGCAAGTTATACATACTCTTCATTAATCAAGGTTTCTTCCATTTTTTTACTCTGCATAACAAGCTTTTTCTTTGTTACTTCAGGAATTATTTTCAAGAAATAAAACAACAACAAAAAATCTGTTGCCTGTAACAGGCAAATAATTCAGAGTCAAAGAAGTGAAAAGACATTTTAAGCAAATTATTTTCACTTTTCCTTTCATGTAGCTTAGGGCAGGATGCTGATATTTCACCTCTTAAATAACAGATATGAATTTCCTATCATAAAGCCAACTACACTAAAATCAACAATGTTGTACATTTTAAAAGCTATGTTAAAACCAGATATCAGTGGCCAAGAAGCCAACTGTAACACTGCACTGACAGAATGGTAAGCATAAAAAACCAGAATTGCAGTAAAGTCCATGAGATTATTATTTTCTTCTACAGATCAATTAACTGTAATTGAACAAGATACAGCAGGCAACTAAAATGATTAAAGGGTAAACTAAAATGAAATTCACCACCAGAAGGGATGTACAAGAAAAAATTCTAATCTCAAAGAGCTAATTACCAATTGCTACCAAAAGCATCCATTAGGTGTGAGTTTGCCATGTCTTCCAAATTCTGCTGTTGAAGACAGCAATCAATCCTCCTTTCTTTTTACTAGCTGTAATGGTTGGCAGGCAAAAAGGGGGGCAAGGGGGAATAATCTAAAAGATAAGCATATTTTCTGAGAGGTTAAACAAAGTTTAGTGATTTTTACATAACAATCAGTGCAATTGAAATTATTTTCTGGATAAAAACCTTCATCAGCATGTGAAATGCTGATTTAAAAATATCAGCTATGAGGGGAACTGTTCCATTGCTATGCTACCTAAAGGTTTAAGATCTGCACAGTATCTATTAAAACAAAAAAAGGAAGAAGAAAAAAAAAAAGGCCATAAATAGTAGGTACAAAAATTGAAGCTTTCACCTCATGAATAATATGTGGGGGAAAGCTGCATCTAATTAAATGGCAAAATTCTTGGTTTTATATAGGAGATAAACTTGGAAATAGTGTGAAGAAAAAAAAGGGAATTTTTGGCTGCATCCCTTAGTTACTCATCATTCTTGCCTGACATTTGCTAACTTAATTCAGCAGCTACTTTTTAACAAAAACATAGGCAGAGGCAACTAATGGAGTAATTTGTAGAGAAGGGCATCCCTAGTATCTGCCACTTTTATACTCCTTCTAAACAGGTGGAAGTCAGGTGAAGTCACTCTGCCACCTTCAACAGCTATTTCTGAAGCAAAGCTCTCCATCGCACCAGGAAGCTCAGCTCAGCAGCTCTGCGGTGTAATCTAGTTTCCTCTAGTATTTCAGCCAAGAAAACACATTTCTCCTTCACATTCCAATTAAAGCATTCCTCTGAAACAGCTGAGCAGGACCACTGCTTAAAGCAGTTGATATCCTTTCTCACTGGAATGCAATAGAAAGATAAGCCATCTCAGTACAAATGTCTCTCATATATTACCTTGGCCCCGAACCAAGGCACTCCGGAATGTAATTTCTAGGCAGCACAGAAGCCTGAGCAAAGAATCCAAGTCACAGCAAATAAAACAAAGATCTCGTTCCCTACCAGGGACATAAAGAAATAACTAGCTTCTTAAGACAATACTTGCAAATACGTTCTGCAAATCAAATTTTAAATGTCACCTCAGCATGTAATTCACTCTGATAAAGCCCAGATGTTAAAGCAGGCACAAAAATCACTGAGTTAGATTGTTAAGTAGCAGCTGCGTACGCAAGTCTCTTATGGAGCAGGCTCCAGCTTCTCACTTCTTCCTAATGGAAATTAAGGGTCAAGAGACCTCTTTGCTTTCAAGCATCTCTTCCTTATATTCATTATGGTATTTGTGAGTTACTGCAAGGTAAACACCCTCTTAAATATTTACCTTCAAAGGGTAAGAGATCTGTAACAGGGTCTCAAGTAGCCTTATAAGACTATAAGGTCTATTCTCAGATTAGAAGACATACTTGTAGATGCGAATAAAGCACAGCTATCCTTGCCTTATCTTAAAGGCAGTCCTAACCTACCATTTGCTTTTGCTATTTATGAACTGCTTGTATGAATTATGGAGAAATAAATGAGATTACACCATCTGTTAATTCTGTTGACTCATCCAGAATAAGAAGGTTATTACATTAATTTGGATTTACATCAACTCATATCAGTTTACCCCAGCCCACTTGCATCATTATACCAAATGATAATGACCGGTTTTAAGCAGTTAAGCACGCATAAACACTCTATTTTCGGTTTAATTGTATTATACTGAAACTAATGGCAGTAGTACATCTCAACTCACTTTCATTGCATGTTTTCTATAGTTTGTCAAACTCTGAATACATTTTGGTGAAAGGTAGAGCTATCTGGCATTCACAACTGCCAATCACGATCATCAATATTCCCCTTTGCAAAATGTATTTGCCTCCCTACTCCCACTATCATAATGAACACTATAACATAATTGCCCTCAGAATTTCATTCACAAAGAAAGAGGAAAAAATCACCTTCTCAGCAACAGTTCTATTTTCTATACTTGGACAAGCAGGATTAAGCAGCAATAAAGTCATAGGGTTTTGTTATTGCAGGAAGACAACATTCAAAGAAAGTATTCTCTATGGGCACAGAACTGTGCTACATAAACTTGTGTGCAGCTTAGTGCAGTGTTCACGGCATGCCTATCTTGCAAAGCTTATGCAGCAGTACTTTAAAGTGGCAGGCTATTAAACGCCAGTTTTAAACTACAAGCAAAAAAAAAAAAAAAAAAAATCCAAAACAACCTGGAAGCACATTTCAGCTAACTGTTTTAGAATGTTAAGTCTCTAGATTTAAGGAATCAGTACAACTCTAATGAAGAACTTATGTGCATGTACACACATGTGGACACAAAACCCCACCCACACAATATCAATAGATATTGCTGGAGATCCTGCTGGAAAGAGCTTTGAGGCTCACAGGTTCCTTATTGATCAGAGTCTCTGACATAAGATGACATACAACCAAAAGGCTCAGGCATTTTCCTGAAGAGAAAATGTTGTAAAGTTTTAAACTTCCTTGTAGAACTGCAATGAAATAGAAAATGGTAAGTAACAAAAAGCAAAGGGAGAGAGAAAGACAGCAACACTTGCTTTCTCAATCTGCAACTTTATAATTTAAAACAAACCAACAAAAAAACCCCCCACATAGTTTTACATTGCTATGAAACTTCTTATCACTGGAGACAGCAATCTGGCAATTAGTGGATTCATCTCAGATTAGACAGACCATAAGTAAAAAACTTGCAACTTGCCACATTAAAGCTTGGTTCCAGCATCTTTAATGACTGCCATGAGGAGTCTATTGAGTTGTCGTTTCTGTACTGCAAATATTATTTTACATAATTTCAGCAGTGAGCCAAGTGATATGGGGAACACAACAGCCCTTAGAATTATTCCCTGCAAGACTCATTCTGAAAACTAAAATTAAATAGGTGGATACTGTAAAGAAATTACCTATGTAGAAGTCCCATTTACTACACATTTACTGATGATTGCCCCAACTGTTTTGTATTAGAAGCACGGTTTTATGTATAAAGCGTATGTAGAACTACTATGCACAGGGGAATACAGGCATGCAACCCCTGACTTTTAATAGTACATCTGATAACATGGCTATATTCTCATGTATCAGCACTAGTAAAACAAATTTATTAACCTTAACGTGGAGTAATTTGAAAAAAATCAGTTCAAACACACACCTGTAGTCAATGAAAGTAAGTCGATTCAGTAATAATACACAAGTATGTATTACATATCTCTCAAGTGTCAGCAGAAATCGCACCAACAACCTAATTAGACCTGCTTATATAATATACTGCTCTCACCATAATTATGTGGTCATGCATGAAGATGCTGCCCCACTTCTTTCCACAGAAAGTTTAGTAAAGTTAAAAAAGCAACTGGAAAACGTCCTTTAGAATGTAAATGCTGAGACACACCATAGAATGCTCTAGCATGCTTTGCCTAAGATCATAAAACTGAACAGAATACCTACTGTCTTGTATCTGAAAGTAATACTAGTCTAAGTCCAATATATTGCTTCTATTATCAAAACTCTGCGGGAATTTCCTTAGCGGCTCTTCTAAAACAAGTATTTTCTGCATACATGCACATGATAACCATCATCTTCACATAGAGTGAAGATGTAGTAGTCATGTAAAATACAGTAGATAATTTACTACTTGTATTTTATAAAAATGCAGTAGTATGCATGCAAAATGCAGCAGCTAATCTATTTTATTATAAAATATAGCTTATGTACACTAATGCCCCTGCTGAGAAATTATTCCATTTTAATATTTCAAACCTCAGGAAGCAGTCTCAAATATATTTTATTGCGCTACAAATTTCTGTAGCAACATGTATGCAGCTACCTTAACATTATTATCCTTCCAAATACAGAAAAGCCCCAGCTCTCCATTATTTTATGCCTTCAGCAATTCATTTTTATATTGCAGGTTCTAGCTGCAGGAATGACACAAACTCATAACAGACCTGTAGTAACATTAATCTGCACTGCTATCATTACTTAGTATGTGTGAAACCAGTGGATTAGTGGATGGAGGTTTAGTGGAAGGAGGATATTTAAATCTTCAATTCTAAATTTACTGCATATTGCACACAATGTTTAAGGAGTTCCACTCTGCCTTAAGTGCAACTGATACCTTCTACAGCTCTGCAGGAGGAAGACTGGGAAGTTTAGAATATAATCTACTGTGTTCATACATAGTATCAAGTCACCCTTGCTCTAAACTGCAATAAGTGGGGCAGCTGAAAACAAGACAGCCAATCCGTCATTTGAGGGCCCACTGAAGACCAACCCGAAGTCAATGCTGGTAAAAACTGTTACTTTTTAACAGGGGCCCACAAAACTGAAGTTTCATGCTGTAGTTTGAAGGGTCCTTTACAACCAGCTGTCAGTGTGCAGTAACTCTGACACATCACGATTCATTGTGTGGACATAAGACTAAATTAAAGTCCTTTGCACTTTTACACAGTCTTTGACATTTACAGGCATATTTGCACACTGATTTCTTATCTGGCTGATGGAATGTGACCCTTCTTGATGGTATGCTTGAGGTAGAGGGGCAATACACAATGAAAGACTATTAAAAAAAGACTTTCTCATTTAACTGTTGTTTGAACTGTTGTTGAATATCATTAAGTGACAGAGTTTTTGCTGTTTTAAGTTTTACTCTATTCAAATTCTAGTCAACAATTTTTAGTTGTTGTTCCAGAAAGAGAGCAACATCTTAAATGGTGTAGAACTTGCACCAAAAACCAAGAATACTGGTAATCCAAAGCCTCTGCAAATACATACATAAGTCTGTTACCTTTTCAAACACCAGACTGGAGCTGCGTAACTCTGGAAAAGGGAAGTGTACCAATGACAAGTAGAGAAATAACTAGAAAAGACTGTCTACTGCTATCATTGTAAGTCAGAGTCTGCACACTAACAATTGTGATTGTAAGTCTAATGGGCTATTAGACTTAAGTCTCTATGAGCAGGAAATATGAACAGATAAGGTTGCTCCATGTAACAGGTATATTAAGCTTTTTTAATTTATTAATTCCCTAGGAGCAGTCCCTTTTACTAAAGGGAGGAAATCTATTATTACTTCGGTGACTAGTCTAAGCTGTACTAACTTTCAGAAGATTACTAACAGCTGTTTGTAATTTCAAAATAAAACAACCCTGGTACCTGTAATGCCATATAAAATTAATTCTGTGCCACTAAAGTTGTCCTATATCCCAAGCTACATCAGTATACCGGGAGATTTTTATTAGATATTAAAATGGGTTTCTTCTCTTGGTTTGCATTAAAATATTGTCTCGCTTTGGACAACCCCATAGTACATTTCTTAGTAACAATTATTACTAACGATTTGCAATAACTTTTCAACTTCACCTCTGCCAAAAGTATCCTGTCATATACTGAAGTAATGCAAGACAGGTTGTTAAATAAGCATATATATTTAACAAACCATTTACTCCTTCCATTTTTGCCTGTCACATATTGGTAAGTAAAGAAATTTCTGAACGAGTGCCCCTCCCAGTGACCCTCTAGGCTGCAGCTTGATAAGATTGGTGCATTTAATTCTCTACACAGCGTGAAACTTAAATTTAACACATCAGTTTAAATCAGCTGCTTCCATTAGAACTGGGTTGCTTTACTATAGTTGAGAATTCTGGGCTACTCCTTTTTTTGACTAAAACTCTGCTCTTACTTTCTGTTCAAGGTTTAAGCTTCAAAGTGAATTATTGGTGTAGGCCTGCTCACAAGTCTAGAAGAATTTTTAAAAAAGCGTGTTTTTTAAAAAACATCTCTACAAATGAAAGGACAGGAATTTTCACCCACTGGCATAAACTGCTGTCAAAGGAAATCACCCATAGCACCTCCAGAAATGCTCTCCTCAGGAGCTTTGAGAAGCTTTGTGCTCTATTTGCACAAAGATGGCTTGGAGGCAACAGGTGACCCAAGATTTATGTAAATGTTCATTTAATTTGGAATAGAATATTCAATGCAATGTTTTTCCAATCGACAGCTATGTCAGAAGATGCTGCAGAGTCACCTAATTTACTCTTCCACCCCTGCAGACTCAGTGCTTATTCTAGTCTTATACTTCTGAAATGCAAGACTGCTACTAACTTTGGTATGCAAGTATTAGGAGTCAGGAGACAATGATACAGAATTAACAAAAAACGGTGGCTAATTATGTTTCCTATTTACAAATGTCAGACCAAAAAATACGGTTTTCAAGTTGGTGTTTCCACAATTGCTAAAGCAAGAAAGTTTCTTTCATAGATAAAATCCTGTTTATCACAACTTCAGTTTGCTTGCAACCACATAAACCTCCAGAGGTGCTATTACAAATTCTATGTCCTGCTTATGTATTACCACTTAAAGGAAAACATGCCACGTTAAACAGTTCTCAGATCAATTCCTTTCAGGTAGGTTATGTCCCTGTAGTATGTAGATTAATACATTCTTGTACTTTGAACACTTACTCTCATTGATATGATGGAAAAAAACAGGTCATCCTTTCACATTCAAGCTCTTCACTCTTAGAAGAATAATTTGGTAACTCACTAATTTTAATTGTTTATTCATCTGAGTCAACAGGCTTGAATTGCTAGGATTCATGCAAGAGACTTCTAGGCAATAGGAAAGAAAAAAAGGCACTAAATCTATTGAAAAAAGATTCATCAGGCTAATAGGCATAAAATAACACACTCAGATTCCACCAAACAAGGTGTTATGGAGACTGTAGACTAATATTAGCATAAAAGCCATTCTGTAACAGTCATCTGGAACAAGATAATGAATCCTAGTAAATCACGTTAAAGAACCAACCCACCTTGGTCTGCTGTGCCATCCTCCCCAGACTCACAAACTATGGCCTGTCTTATCACTAAAGCCTGTACACAATACCCATGCACACTCTCTTACAAGCATTATGGAAGTTTGGGTCAGGATATTTCAAAATTAAAAATTTTAAGCAGTATAAAAGTATACAAACTTAAATGGCGAACTACATATACATTAAATATGCAATTAAAGGCTTATACTACTTTTAGCATTTAGATTACTCCCGCCCCCCCCGGATAGCTCTCTTTGGCTATGTTACTTTCACACAGGACATTTGCTGGTTTGCCATGACTTCTGATGAAGAAACTATAACAACATTTATTTTTATACCATTTGATTTGCATGTCACAAGGACTTTTCGATAAATGAGTTTGCCACTATAAGTGCATTTCTCAGCCTCTCAAGATTTCATGTTTTTAAATCACAACAGATTTTCTTTAAATAGGATTTGATGGCAAAATGAGGAAATCAAGTATAACAAATAAGCTAGAACTGTACAAACATGGTTCCTGTCATCTATCATGCATTAAAATACAGCTACATAACAAAAATAATATATTTAATCTTTGCACATTGCAGACAACCTGACTGAATGGAAAGAAAAGGAAAATTATCCATGGGAACATCCAAAATCCCAGCTTCTTTTCATCCTGGAAAAATGCTTTAACACCTTCCCTAACATCTATATGGCACCCAGCATTGTATTTTTGTCAGGGAAGCTCAGACTATTGTATGAATGCATGCCATTCTTCAGATCAAACCCACCTGAAACGTATGGCAAACCATTAGCAAACTGTATCCTCCTTTGCATCTTAAAAAAGCAATTTAAAATTAACATTGGCACACCACCTTTTGTGAATCCCAGGCTCTCCATGCTACTGACATACACAGTTTACAGCCATAAGGCAGTTTCAAAAATGGTCTATGGTCAATAGATCTAAACACAGGAATGTGTCCTGTATCTCAGATTACATTCTTATATGCCTGAATATGAGTACAAAATCTTTCGCCAATTCTTGACAGCTTCCTTAAACGTCTAAGTCCGAATGTTTTCAAATTGTGACATTTCCCTAGTAGCATTTGTAGTTTACAAATCCAGTGTAAAATTCTTTGGGTTGGGCCAGACAGCACACAGAGGAAAGCAGCTGTGCACACATGGACCCTCCTCCAAGGCACTCTGAATTGGAGTTGAGTGTGTATGCACTGTTGGGATCTGCTGCCAAACCACTCTGTATCAGATGTAAATGTTTTTTAACATTTCTAATGTAGCTATCTTCTAAACCAATCAAAATAAAAGTACTATCTTTCACACTAGATTAATTTTTCAGCCACAGAAGGAAACAGTATGTTTCTCTCCTTAAAAATCTTTCTACTGTATCTGCAGCCAACTGTGCAAAGGCTGGGGACGGTGCAAGCATCTTGTATAATCACACTTGCACAGTGTTGACATGGAGAAGCGCAGTATGAGGGTAAATCACAAAAGAGCCCCGAGCCGCCATGTATGCTTAGGCTTAGCATCAACAGAACCAATACTGAGTGGAAATCACTTCGCCAGACTGCAGTAACACTTCAGTCCACAAGTGACTAAGAGGAGACAGACTGCAAGTCTCAAAAACTATCAGATAGTTGTACCAGATGGTTGTATCAACCAGAACAATTGCACCAATTCAGCATCATTTCCCCTAAAAATGAATTTAGTTTGTGGGGGAAAAAAGTTCAATTTCTAAGTCCTTGAAGATGGGTAAGATTCAGTTTAAATTGCACTAAAACATAATAGTCAGTTGAGAGAGAGTGCTGATTCTTCTATGCTACAGGATCTACCAACTGTTCAGCATTTTCATTACTAATACAATCTGGTGGCAGTATTTTCATACATTAAAACTGCAAAATTTACTTTGAATTCTGTAACACCACATATGAGATAAAAATTTAACACTTCTCACTGCAAAGGGCCACATCTTCCCCTCCCTCAATGCAAATCTTCAGTACAACTCGACTTGGATCACAATTACTTCCTAATTGAGAAAAATTTGTCTGCTTCATGTTAACGGTGCATAGGAGTGTAACAGTGGAACCCATGGTGATGTTAATTGAATTCAGACTCACTCGAAAGAAAAAGTCCAACTGTTGAAGAGACACTAGGATCTGTTTTTCGCATAAGTTCTATTTTACTATCATCTAGATTAAGGATCAAGAAATAAAGGCCACATTTTTACTTACACTCCTGTCAATTATATATTTGATGGTGCTAGAAGTGAGGTAAAATTTTGCTAAAAAGGTGAAAGAAATTCAATTAATTTCAATTACTTCTAGCTAGAAACATACATGTAACTTATCTCATCTGAAAAAAAGCACAGGATTTCTACTATATTCACATTAAAAAAAAGGAAGAAACTGAAAAAACACCTCCCATTTTTAAGGCATTTTTTCTTTGTTATTGACCCAGGAATGGCACTTGGGAAGGACTATCTTCTCAGCAGGGAGCTGCCTGTTAGGTAAGGCCACTCACTTATCTAAAAAAGAATAAAAATGAATTATTGTAAAAAGAAGAAAAGATACAGGGATCTATGGGGTAAAAACAAAAACAAAACAACAAAAAAACCCGACAAAAAAACAACCAAAAAAAAGCACCCTAAAACAACTTTCCAAAGAAATGGATCAGTTTTTACAAAAAGCTACACTTTTTTTTTTTTTTTTTAAGCTAATGAAAGAAAACAAACTTTCAATTAAAAAAGCAGGTCAGTTAACAACTCCCCTAACACTGACTTAAAGTGTGCAACAGACTTGCTGCACAGCATTGCTGCATCACTAACAGAACTGAAGGTGGGGCTTCCTCATAGCCAAGTAACACCCAGTCTTTTAAACCAAAAGTCACAACAGACTTCTAAATCTTGTCCAGGTGCAGAGGGGCAAACAAGGCATATTTAAAACATCTGGCTTCTGTTAAAACATAATCACCCCGTTGACAAAATAAAAAGGGTACACATGTGAGAAGAGAATTCTTTCTGCAAAAGGTTTTGTTTACCCTCCAAAGCTATAATTTGTCTCCTAGGCAGATACTAAGACACGATGTCGTTCCTTCAGTAATGACAGGTAACGCTGTGATCACACTGATAAAACTAACAGAATACATTTACACTCAAAAAAGTAGGAAAATTTAGTCTTTAAAACTTTTAGAATCCCATAACGTCCAACATACATTTGCTTTCCTACAAGAGCCAAGAATAGTTAGGTTCCAATACATAGAAGGAATAAAGCTGAAAAAGCATTGAACTTGGGTTAGTATCACATGTTCAGACTTGGATCATGGCAGTTAAAGAAAAGGAACAAAGGATTGTCTTCACTTAAGCTAGTAACTTATTATATATCTGCCAAAATTAACTGATGCTACACTGGTACAAGAGGCAAATAAAAGATCAGAACTTAGTTCATTGCTAAAACCACCTGCCTTCCACTGCTTGGGACTAGACACCCCAGTATTTTCAGTCCAGATAATCAGTTCCAGGGGAGCGTACCTCAGCTTCATAAATTACTTTCATAGGCATTATCATGTCACTTAACATAATGAAATTATTTTTCTCCTTGCACATTTGCCAGAGGCAAATATGTGAGCCAATCTTCATCTCAAATGTCCATGTGCATTAACTGCCTTCCGCTATGACTTCATTCTTCCTTCAGTTTTAATTTCTAGAACTATAATTTGAAAGAAATTTCCATTATCTACTCACACATGCAATCTTCTGAGAAGGGCATTCTGACTTCTGTTTTTAAAGTCTTTTTTTATGTAGAGATCACTTCGTATTTTATTGTCAAAAAGTAGGTGCATGCACCTGCTCAGCAAATTGATTAGATTATTTCACTACATATTGACATAAACTCAGATTTAAGGAATGTAATAATTTTAAATACATAAAATCCTGAATAGCTAAAAGCTACCCCCAACAAAAGCAAGATATTTATTTTACAAGGCTGTTTAGGCAGCTGCATTTGGAGTCTGCTACTCAGCGCATCTTCTACCACCATCACCTGTTCCAAATTCCTGAGGAGGTGCAGGGCACAAGGCTTACGAATGCTGAAGTCTGTGATTGGGATTACTACTATACTGCTGCTTCGCATCAAGAGCTCTGAGAAACCTAATTACAACTTCTACTTTAAAGAAATATGCTTACTAGCATAAATAGTAAGTCTGACATTAGAAATTAGGAGATATATCAGACTGTGTTCCATTACTTATATTATAATCGCGCAAAAATATCTATTTCTTTTCTTTGAAAGAGGAAGACAATTAATGACTTAATTTTAAAAAGAACATAGAAAAATGTGGTGGCTTGGCCCCAGCTAGCAGCCAAGCCCCCACACAGCCACTCACTCACACTCTTCTGCCAATGGGACAGGGGAGAAAATAGGAAGAGTAACAAAAGGGAGAGGATTGTCAGGATGGCAACAGGAAAAATCACCAATTACTGTAACAAACAAAACAGACTTAACATTTTAATTCCTGATTCAGGTAGTCAGAAACAAAGATGACAAGCAATTAAACAAACACTTGTGGAAAAAAAATAAACCTTGTGCTTTGTGGAAACCTTGCCATTTATGCCTGATAAAAAATAAACTATTGATATTAAAAAAATTCTTGAACTCTTCCTTCCTGCCTTTGCAATAGTTACTCTATATGATCATTGGTTGGAATCTTGGAAAGGAACTTCCATCTAGATCCAGCCCCATTTATTCTCTTGGCTCCCCCTGCCTACATCCAGGCACCCTTCATTGATACAAGCCACGCTCTCTGACTTGGTTCCAGCCCATATGCTCTGCCAAGGGCAGCAATGCCTAAAATCCTAGGGAGAAAAGAATGAAGCATGCCTCTATATAAAAAAATCTCCCATTCCTTAATTCCAGATTCTAACCTCAAACAGCTCTTAATCATTCACCAGCTTTCTGTTAAAGGAATGTACCACACAAACACTCACAAAATCTTCCTTTTGTAGTAAGTTCTTGGATTCACTGATCAGTTACTACAAGCATTTTGTATCAGTTCATTCCTCCCCACCATTGTCTGGGCCACATCACCAGGAGGCTATAAGGGAAAAGAGTCTTCTCAGTAGCTATGTAATAAAGGTAAAAAAGGATTCTTGTGACTGTTAGTGCTTCTGAGTGCTAGGAAAAAACACTACAAAGAGCAGCTCTTTCCCCAGCATCTGTACCGCACCAGGCTCTCTATCTAGGAAAGGTCCTATAAACCCTCACAAAGTGAGGCTCATTTCCTGACCCACTCACACTCTGCAAGACACCTGTACTCAGGCCCCACGCCATCATGCACATGGCAAAATTGTATCATTCCTAATTAGTTTCCTGTGGACATAAAATAGGCATTTCCTTTATGCACCAGTTTGGTCTGCCTAGCTGACCACAGAAGGTATTCCTATACGCATGTGAAATTAATTAGTTTTATACTAGTCCACTAGTCCATTAGTTTTATACTAGTCATGCTCCTGCAAGAAAAGAAAGCAGGAGAACAAGATGGCACACACTGATTGCACTCAGCTTGAACAGAATGCTTTTCACATCTCCTTTCCAGAAAAACTGCCATAGTCAAAGCTTACTAATCACAGAGCCACTCTGTGACTTATCACTCCGCTTCTGTGGTGCTCCAGCAATAGTCAGATAATTAGATTTCCTAACACACACGTTACAAAGCTGACTAATGCTTTTCCCTGACTCCTCTAATCAATTCCCCTTGTGTTGCTGGCAGGTCTGAGCAGAATCTGGTCATAGATAAGCAACTGTATTCTTTTAAAATATTGCTCTTATTAGAAAAGCAAATAATTGTTGAAAACTAAATAAAGGAAACATTTGTTTCAAAAGGGCATCTAAGACTTAAAAAAAATATATAGTTTTTATATACCTTTTGATTAAGCACTGTAGCAAGGCACAGTTTTCTGGACTGACTTGACAAGTAGAACAGACACACTGCTCCTTTCAGACTTCATCTCACACACTCCCAATAGCAACAAGTGAGCCATGCCAAAATGTACTTGCCACTCAGTATAATTTTTACAAACTCTGCCTCACTCCTGCTCCCTGCCCCAACCCCGCTTTGCCTTCCATCAGCAAAGAACACACTGAAGGCAAAACAGGATGAAAACCCATGGAAAGCAGCAAGACGACAAGGGATAATACCAAATCTTTGAGTCAGGGTCCAGTTCCAACTGTTTGGAAGTCACAGACTTTATGAACCAGTCTCTGCACTTAAAATTACTCAATAAATTTCTTTTTCATGAATTTACTTAACCTTAAGTAGATTTTTAGCACTTGAGTATGCTTTGGGGAAGGCATTTCACAGCTCATTCATCACTGAAAAAGTACCTTCTTCTGTTTGAGCTTACCACCTCCATTGTATGTTCTCTCTGTTGTAAAAGGACCAATTATACCCTCTTGCCAATATTTTACAGATCTTTATCAACAGCTCATTGTAGTCATCTGTTTTCTATTTTTTTCAGTCTAGTGCAACTAACATGTTTTTCTGTTTCCTTCCCAACAATTCTGGACATTCACACTGCTTCTTACCAGTCTATCACATTTCCATGGAACTAGAGTTACTTCTGAGGAGTTAATGGTCAGCTCATGGCTCCCCAAGAGATTTCCCCATCCATGTGTATCACTTAAAACTCAATGTAGCTCAACATAATCTCACATTTTAGCATCCAGTTTCTGGTACTCTTCAGCTTTTACTAGTGTAACTTATTTAGTACAATCAGCACTTCTGATCAGACTTTCACTCCTTTACTAAGCTTCTTACACAGATACTGTATTTCCAAACTACAGCCTTTGAGTTCAGTCACTAATGTATCTTCAAAATTCTACAAGACAAATTGTCATTCCTTATGACCCTATGTCAATAGTCACGGAACTACTGTCTGAGCTTGATGCTGTAGCTGATTTAGGGACTGAAGCACACTCAATAATGACAAAATAAAGCAATTAATGGATGAGATACGTGGGTTCAACTCCTGTGAGAACTCCTGTGAAATTAGGAACATTGGTGGATGAGAAGTCACATTTGGCACAGTGCCAGGATCACTTTGTACACAAATTAAGATGACAGAGACAAAAGAATACCATTTCTGAGATAAAAAATACTCAAGTATGAATGATGAAATAAAGTGGTCAATTATTTTAGTCATGAATATTTTTTTAATGCACAGGAATACTGTTCAAACAGGACCTGTTGTAAAAATCTTTTTGACTGTAATCAGTTCTAGCATCTATATACAATCACAGATGACAAACTCAAGTTATATCAGTTACCGCGCTGAATTGGTCCACTTAGGCGCTTCACACATCCCAGAACAAGAAAACCAACAGAACTAAATCACATTTTTTAATAAATGAAAACTCAAGCAAAGCACAGCAAAGTGAAAAATCCCCTAACAGCTCTCCTGTAACACTTCCAGTCAAAGTTATGTAACTATTCAGACTGCACAATTTGAAAAAAACAGTTATAAATTGTCCTATGAAATAATCTCCCTGCAAGACATAAGAAAATAATCACAAAGACATAAATAATCACAAGACATAAAAAATAGTCACAAAAATAGAACGACTTTGCAAGTATCATAGCAAAGTTTTCTTACCTTTAACATTGTCTCGAAAGAACCCACAGTGCAGATCCAAAGAGAAATTCATCATCTCAGCACTGGGATTTTCTAAGCAGGACATGGATTTGGACTACAGGTATCTAACAATCTGAGGGAAAAATAAAATATCACAGAAAAGAAATCCCATGCCCACTGACACTGGAGCTTCATAAGATGGTCAGAAGGAAACATCAATGGCATATGGATTTATCTTCTATTGACTTCTGACACATCACTCGGTGCTATTAGCAAGTTATTCCTCCTAATTGGGAAGAACAACCTAGTACCTCCCACTAAAGAAAAATACTTAAAACCATGCCTATGTTTTGAGGTATGCCAGAGAATGAAGGCTGTCACTGCTATCTTTCCTCTCTTTCAGGAGTCTGATGAGGTTGAACTCCCTCTTCCACCTTAATTTACGGCACCTGTCCCCCAGGAGCATGCCTCAAAACCAGGCAGTTGCCCATTGTGAAAAGCCTACTGAAGCCATTGTGCTTTACATACAGAATTTTAGGAGACAAGAAAAAAAGAGTAGGGGCGAGGTCTCTGACCTGGAGAACAGGCCATGTGCTGCAAGTGCCATATGATATTAAATAGCCTCTGAATAAACTGAAAAACAGTACCTGCAGCTAGAATGAGTTCTTCCAGCTGAGGATCATAATCACTTGTCCTGGTTTGAGTTAGAACACAACTAATTCTGTTCAGTGATTTTACTTTTCAGCTCAGTGTCTTCTAATTAACTGCAGTTTCTGATGCTAATGGCACATTTTCACAGACAGTGTCTGCTTCTAGCAGTGACAACGCTTGATGTTTAGAGTTACTACCAAGGATTGGTGGGCAGACCAAGGTCACTGCTAACTCTCGTGTACCGCATCAGGGTGTGCAGAAAGGGAAAGGCCGCACCTGTGGGGAGAATTGGTCAGGACAGGTGACCCTAAACTGATCAACGAGGTAGTCCATTGCATACATGTCATATTCAGTACAAAGCTAAGGGATCTCTCTCTTCTTCAACGGCCAGCACACAAGGAGGACTCTGTCCATTCTGCTTGCAATCCTGATCCATGCATTCCTGAATCCACTTCCAGAACCAAGCTCCTGAATCATGTTCCCATCTGTTGCTGAGTCCAGTCCAAGACTTCCCCAGTGCCTGCTCCACAGCATCAGTGGTGACAGTGACATAATTGCCATCAGAGGGGCTGGGTTCAATAGTCGTTTTATATATATTTGTACATAATCCCTTTTGTTGTTCTAGCTTTCTTTTCTCATCCATAAGTCTCCCTTCCTTATTCCCTTTCTCTTCCCTTTTGAGAAGAGAGAGAAATTAACAGAGTGCATCTGATATAGGTCTAGTGGATGGCCCTGACCCTAAACCTTGACACCAAGAGATGAAGCTGATACTCTTCAGTGGTTTCTTTTTGACTCATTTCCTCTATAGCAGCACAGATTCCTTAAGAGGAAGAGAAAGCATCTGTTCCACAAGACACCAGGGTAAGCCTACTTACATGAAAAGGGAATAAACTTCAATCCTCCAACTCATGCTGAAGCAAAACTTCCCAAGCACAGGGAAAACTTTTGGTGGGGAGAACCTATGCTTTAGACGAGACAATAGCTGAAGAAACATTTAGATAATACAGTTTTGCATTTAGGTGACTGGATTCCAGCTCACATATACATTATGTTCTCAATCTTTTTTTATTTAGTCTAGATTTGGATAACAGTTTTCTCTTCTGTCAAACAGAGAGTTCCATCCCTACTTCTAGCTACCACAGCTGAGAACCACAATATGTAAGAATACGTATTCATTACACCATGCGTGTTTTCTAATGAACAGTCTTCAAAATACACATGAAAAAAGGAAGGTTGTTAACACCCAATATAATAGCAAGTATGAATAAATGGTATAATGTGACTAGTTTAAATGGACACCTGTTTGAGAAAGAAAAACCTACCACTGATAAACTGCAGTAAGAATTGGGATGAAACTCTTAAAAAACTTCTGAACTTGCCAGAGGTACATCTACTCTGCACCACCCATCCCCATAATGCAGTCTCAAATTAATATCCTGGAAGGTGATGATTATCCTGTTAATTCAGTTAAGAGGAAACATCTTGAAAAGAGTATGAAACATGTTAAACTAGCAATGCAAAATGGGTGAGGAGCTTCACC
Organism: Coracias cyanogaster; assembly: GCA_033124195.1. Lineage (NCBI taxonomy): Eukaryota > Metazoa > Chordata > Aves > Coraciiformes > Coraciidae > Coracias > Coracias cyanogaster. Next base: position 12,999 of record JAVSBS010026922.1, on the reverse strand, counting down.
TCTTAAAAGTGTAACTTTAAGAGAGTCATTAACAGCATAATGACTTGGCAATTTTTTCAGTGCAACTCAAGAGTTCATGAATTTACATTAATCTTTAGCCATTTTACGCACAATGCATGCAGCAAACATCTGCTTTGTTCAGAATTCACATCTATAAGACTGCATGAACTTCCAGATACATGCTTGTACTGAATTTGGAAGATCTGGGCCCTTATGCATTCTTTGAACCAACATCTTTCCTGCTTAAATTCACTGACAGAAAAGTTCAGGATATTGCCTTTTTGGAGTAAATCTGATTATTTCCAAATACAAGAATTTATTCAACTTAAGGCAAACATTCTTTTACATCTTACCATTGCAACTTAGAAGTTCTAAAATTAATTTTTAAAATGTGTTTAAAAAAATTCAGCTGTGTATTCCACTAGTGAACCACATAATTAAATAGAATTTGAAGAAGACTGCCTGAGCACTTTACACCCTCCTCACTAATTATGCAAGTATCAGACATTTGGAGTTGTGTAGGAACCTGAAGCTTGAAGGTAAAAGTCTAAAAAATAAATTAAAAAAAATCCCCAACAACAACCATGCAGCAGATGTATGAAAAATACATAAAAGAAAAAAAAACCCACAACAAAAGCAACAATCCTAAGTCATTACCTTATGCCACAAATTACTAGTGTTACATTCAAGTAGAAAACAGAAGCAGTTTTAAGGAAGACGTGCAATAAAATGTATCTTTCTGAATATTTTTAAAAATATTACAATTACATGACCTTAGCAACCGAACTTCTGTTTCACCAAGCACCCTATACTACCTTCAATGACACTTTTTTTAGATAGAAACTAAGATTTGCTTAGGTGTGACATAAGTGTCAATGAAATTTCATTTTACTGTCTCCTCTCCCTTCTGTGATTCATTACTCCCTTCTCTTCTTTAAGCAATATTTGAAATTAAATATTTATTTCCACCTGCTAGGTAATGTTTAAGCACTGGCCTAAGGAAATACATTACTAGGGCACAATTTCTAGTCTTTTCTCATTCTTCACTACCCCACAAATGATAACATGGAAAAGAATGCTCTTGCTAATGACCAATATGGCTGTGTATGCCAATTCTACAGTGCATATCAGGGCTTGCTATCAAATAAATATTAAGTAACAGGTGCTAGTGTTACTCTATGTATTAGAACTCACAGTCAGATTCCAAACATGCACCAATGTTTGAGTTCACTTTTCCCAGTTTCTGCACCTTAGAACTTGAGATTTGTTTATTCACTATCCATTCAAATTTTCCCAGTCAGGAAAGCCAGGAACTCACACTTTAAGCTGAAGTTCTAGGGTAGTAACATGCCTCCAGCCCAGATCTCTAAAGCAGATCTCTCAAGTAGTTAGAGAATTGTGCATTCAAGTAGGAGTGACATTTGCACTGAGAGGTATTAGAAAAGCATAAAACTCCATTGTTAACATCAGCCTGAATTTACTCCTCATAGCAGCTGCTAGATTTGACTCTCCTGAACAGCTGAGCCCCAGATGAACACTTCTATCTGGCCAGCCACTGAACATTTGTATTAATGGCACATCTATGGGAGGAGGAACCCACTTGCTACAATAAATCTGAGGTGGACTCGACAAATAGTACTCAGAATGTGAAAAAAAATTAGATTAGTACATTTCCTTATTTAAAAGAAATATGAATATATAGCAGTAACCTCTATTTTTTTTTTATTTTGTAAACTAAGTAAAGCAATTGTTGCTGAATTAATGTCACAGTTTGTCAGCCTTGACAAATTATCAAAATATTTCTAGCCCCAAAATTGAGCACTGAATTGTCTTATAAATTGATTTTTATTACTTACTGTTTCTATGAAGGTGGTTTCTGCTTGGTACACAGAATTCTACTCTGTTTGATACGGTCATGTTTTTAGAAGATTATACTGCACAGTTTGGATAGCCTAAAGTATTTGCGGCACTGGAAACAACACTGTCTATATAAACAGTAGGCATCTCAGTTTGTGATGTTTCACGTTCTCTTTTATACCACTTCGCCAAATATGACACATACATTTCCAAGGAGTTCATTTCAGTTAATTCAACACTCAACATCCTAACAATCTTCTAACATCATACAGTGTATTGGGATCAAAGCCAAGCCTTTTGTCAAAGTACAGAAAACTAGAAAGGCATTTACAGACTCAATCTCCAATTGATGTATTCATAGAGCTTCTGGAGCAGAATCTAGACCAAAGTAGGTTTTGGGATAAAATGTTATTTGAAGGATTTATAATTTTTTTCAAATATCTCATAAAGCAGTACTATTTTTGACAGAATATTCATGCTGCTTTGATAAAGGAATTAGAAGTCTGAATGGTTAACATACACATAAAAGATAAAGGAGATGGCATAAAGAAGAGAGCAAAGAATCTGCTGACTCTTCCTCCTCCCCAAATGCTTCTATTTTCTTGTCCTCCTCCCACAACATAATTTCCTTTTTCCTTGTTCTCTCCTTCCAACATTATATGGTTCCTATAGTCCTTACTGTGACATTTAGCTACTGAAGCAAGACCATGTCAGATGCCTTTCACTGCTGTAAACAAACTTCTGCTTTTATACTTTGTTCTCCTGAAGTTAGGGACTCAAACACGATCTCTTTGCTGGTAACTTTTCTGTCCTAGTTCTATCCAGTTAAACTCCAGTAGAATGTTTATGCTTAAATGGCTGTAGACAGATGCAAGAAAATATTAACTGATTTAGTTAATCCTTCATTAAAAAATAAAGACTACCACTTTCAACTGGGTTCAACTGGGTTAGGATGCAACGGAACCAAATCCTAAATACTTACTTAATCAATCTTAATGGCAGCTATCAATCTATCAGTTGTTTAACTGCAACTATCATTGCTGTCTGCTTTCCCTGGCACGTAAGAGATTAGACTTTGTTGTGAATGACTTACGGATGCTAAAGCCCTTGCATAAAAAGCTGTGAGCCTTTAATTGCAAGGTATACTATGGATAATATGTATTTTATTAGTTTAAAATCTTAAAGGTATTACTTTAGCTTTCTTCTTTTTCAAAATGAAGATAATGTTTAGGTTTATTATCATTATTGTTCTTCATTTGCAAAGGAAGATCACAATACACTTTTAACTCTGTAGACAGTAACACAGCTACAATTCACACTGGTTTGAAAATGTAGGCATTGAGTTTGGTAGTAAACTCATCAGCAGGTAGCATGCTGGAATGAATATATAATTAGCTTGAGGTAGTACTTTAGGAATATAATTCTAAGCTCGTTCAGCTACTTGCCGCCAAATGCAGCTGCTTCTTAAAACTTAATAAGAAACATAATGAAAAAAATCTTGTTTAACAGCAACAAAAATATTTAAATCTCCCAAATAACCTAGAGAAAGAAACCATTTTCATTCCTTGAAATACTGGAATGCATCCATCTGCTGTACCTCACTGTACCTGACACATGTAATGAATTACATTGCCTAACTGTGGTATTCGTCTCAGTGTCAGAATACTCACTGTAAAAAAAAAAAGATGAAATAATAATTTTCTTGCTGGACAACTTCCAGGGTTTTATTTCTTCTTACTTTCACCACTGCACTACAGCTACCTCGTAATGGAAACAGACCTTGTATTAATAACCTCTGAGCTCACTCAAGAGTAGTCTCCTTATAAGAAACTCTTCATGAAATTACAAAATTGCTGTGTATTCTAAAGCATGCACTGTAAGTTTAAGATGTTTTGGTGGAAGCCCGCTGAAATTAGTGGTATAATCACATTATCAATTAAATGATTTTGCAATCACATACTTTAATTAAGAAATAATCAGAAAATGTCTACGAGAAAAAGGGAACAGTGAAATACCCCAGTTCGCATTAGCGATCTCCAAAAGTGCAGAGATGCACTTTTTCTGACATTTTTGCCAAGATTAAGTATGTGATTAAACTTGATTTTTGTTAAACCAGCTGTACCTTGGCATCCCTTATTTTTAAATAAGTATTTTCCCTTTGTTGATCTCTAAAGTAGTCTCCAATAAGCTATTTAATACTTGAAAATTGTCAAAGCAGTTATTCTGTAAAGCATGATCCCCTGAATGGTACTTTCCTCACTTCTGATATATGACCATTTACTACACTTCAGTTTCAACAACTGTCTCATAGAAAGACAAATAAACATTTTCTTAATACAACTTCTTCAGACACAAGAAGTGCTAACACTTGTGCTGGGAAATCAGCAGAGAAATGTATATTTGATTTGTTCAAAAAGTGGTCTGCTTCAAGGTAAAGGAAACATTTAAAACAGTGCTTCACAGCAATGCAATAATCTTCATATAAATGCTAGGTTAGACAATGGCCACAACCTTGGTTTATTAAGACGTTTTAACAATGGAGAAGAACAAGTAACACCAAGAGGCAGTGTTTCCCTACAAATGTTGCTAAAAATAATGTGTCCATTTAAAAGTGCAAAGAAAAGACAACAAAAATCCAACACAGCTCTCAAAGGGCTATTCAATGTGCACAGTGGCTACAGCACCTCCTCAACTTCAGAACTCAGCAAACGGTTGGCAAGGAACCCACAGGAAAGGACAAGAAACCTCTGCAGCTGGAAATTACAGTATTTACAGAAGTTGCTCTTTGGATCATTTGCTGTGGTGAAAGACACTTGCGTGCAAAGGCCCAACCCTTAAGTCTTCTTTAAAGGGCTTCCCATGGTGTGTGTGTGTGTGTGTGTGTGCTGGACACGAGGCAGAGTTTTCGCTGTGCAATCTGGAAACTGAGTTAGGCTCTCATGAAGCAATGTGTAACATGGCGAGTTCTTGACCCTGAACTGCTACGTCTTCTGAGTGTATCTGTTCACAGCTTCAAAAAAGATTACTTTTTCATTTAGTTTTCAAACAATTTTAACACACTTTTAACACAACAGACAGGAGGCAGGAATTTGTGAGAGCCAGAATATGTAATCATTCCTATGAAAACCTCGTCAAAAGGAGAGCACATTAGAAAGATGGGTTTTTTCAGTGAGAGGGTGGGGGCTGACAAAAATCTAACTCTAATGAAATTATTTATGTAACTTGGCAAATATGCTATACTTCAGATTTCTATGTGGGAAAAAAGTGTTATATTCTCTTCATTATTACTGTATCTGGAGAAAATAGAAATCAACTGCCTGATCCATATCCCTGCTGAAACATTATCTGGAAGTGGTAGAAAGGGTTTTCTTGGGAGATTCAGTAGTCCCACAGCATTCTGACAAAAGAACTATTACAGGTTTCTTCTACTAGTTCAACAGGACTCCTTGTAAAGTCTCTTCATTATGAAATGGGCAAGATACTGTTAAAGAATTTGTGCTCCCAACTTTCCAATTTTTGGAAAGTATACAGCAGTGTTCTTAAAATGAAAGCCATTGTACAAAGAAAACTCATGCTAAATGCTGATTTGTGTTGAAAAATTAAATAAAAGCAAAGAACAGAGTTGAAAAAAAGCACAGCAAAACAAGCAAAAATGGAGTGCTTATACTGATACTAGCTGCAGTCACTACTCACAGTCATTTGCCGTTCTCTATTGTGGGGTACTTCAATCTCAATTGCAGCCAAGATTTTCTATCTGAAAAGCTACAAAATATATGTCAATAGAAATCTGAAATAGAAAGTTACAGAGGAAACAGAATTCCTACCTAGAAACAAAATGTCCATTCCTTCTACTCCAATAATTAGAATTCCCAGTTGTGGAAAATTCAGTTGTGGAAAAGACTGGTTTTCTTAACGACATTGACTTAAATAAAAATGAATCTATCAAGTTTTATTTCAGAATTCTCTTAGCTTTTTGCTTCAAGTGCCTTCAGGCTACATGCTGCCTCAGACTACGTGCATCTATATCAACTAAGAGGTAAGTGACCTTCTTATACAGGTGCTCTGTATGAGCACAGACTCTGAAAGTGAAAGGATGTAAGCTTTAGAATTAAACTCCTATCCAACTTTTCTGTTGGTGATAACTGCATAAAAGAAAAGTGGCACCCAGAGAGTAGGTAGAGCTTGTGATGTATTCAGTTCAAAGCATATTCAAAGATTACCACACAGTTTATTAAAGCATGTTAAACCACAAAAAGCGGGTACGTAACTGAAACAAGTGTTTAAATACAAGGTCCCGTGATACTGAATTTATCTAGATGCAAACACTGACAATACCTACACAAAAAGGAACACAGATCTCCAGAAAATATATGACTGGAGAATCCACTTTTCATAACTAGGGAATGCATAAAAGAACACACTTCCTATGAACACATATTTTAAAATACACATTCATTAAAAAAAAAAAAAAAATCCCCAAACAGTAACAAAAAAAAAACCCAAACAAAGCCGTATCCCTGAAGAGGAATATGAATCTAGCTGAATGACAATTAAGCTATTGTTCTGTAGCGCAGAAACAAATACTCAAATCAGAGCTTATTAAAACCAAAAGAAATTGTATGCTCTCAGAGGCAAGGGGAGGTTGTATATAAATTCAATCTGCTTACCCACTTCTGCCAGATCCCAAATCAAAACAAGTCTTTTCTGTCAGCATCCCTGCCACTCCAAATACGCTTGTTTCCCAAAATTAAGCACTGCTTATTCCCTCTCTCACAGGATAGAGAACACCCAAGACAAACAGAATAAGTTTACCATTGTTATCATTATTGCTGTACAGTCAAGAATAGAAAAAAGTTTCAAAAGAGTCTTGAGTCGTCTTCTTGTCCTGAGGCAATGGTAAAAACCAGACATCTGTCTAAACTATCCTTATCCTACAACAATTCCATCATATCCCCCCCAGTCTGAAAATAACTCTGGTATTTACACGTGGTAAACGCAATCTTCCTTCTGGAAAACTAAATTGCTTTTTTCCCCCCTATCCTTGCAAGAATTATTGATCACTAACCTCCTAATGATCAAACTAATTACATCAAAAAAGTGAAAATAAATTCACACAGTACACGGTACAATCCATGTGCAGGCTTCCTCTTCTAGAATAAACAAACCTAATTCATTTAAAAATTACTCATATTGGATAGAGGCAAACATATTTAATTTGGTTTCCCTTTTCCAAAAGTCTTTCAGTTCACCAGTAATACTTTCTGTATGACACAGGATTTCAGTACAGATCTTGTCAATGCCAGTGGGAGAGAAACCATTACTTTTGCTTTAATTCAGGTTGTCAAAAAAAGTAACTGCTGGAAGTATCACTTGTAATTTTTCATTTTGTTTGACTTTTTGCAATGCAGTTATTATCCAGTTTGCATTTACATTCCAAATGTAGTATTTTATAATGTAACCTTTCTCCCTTTTTTTTCATTTTTAAATTTCAGATTACAGTTACAATTCACAGTTCGACTTTCTAATCTTGCTCTTAAAAGTGCTTACTTGGCAATAGCATGTGTATTCATAAAAGTATACATCAGCAAGAATTAAGAAGTTAAGAAGCTGATCCATTGTCTGCATGTCTTCCACACATGTATTATCTGCTGCCCTCATTCTTTATCTATCTTAATAACATCAGAAGTATTTTATGCTCTGCATCCAAGTCCCACAGGTTGTACTTATGACCGGGTAAAACAGCATAATGTAACAAGTTATGTCACAAACAGAGAGGGCAAGCCAGGCATTTTTAGGATGTTTTTATATGCTACGGAAGATTATGGCCAATGTAAAAAAATGGGGGGAGGGGAATCTAATTATTACAGTTTAGTAAAGAAAAAGTGGTGTTCGGATAGAAAACAGTAGCTCACACATTCATGACATTTTACATTAAAATAACTAAGTGTCAAATTGCTACAACAAGAACATGATTAAAAACGGACACTGTGTTCTAAGTGCTAGACTGTGAAGTATGCACAGAATTTCTCTCTCATTTTTTGGAAGCAATCTTTCAAACAAACACCTTTTCCCAAGGTTATCTACTAACAACTATTAAAAAAAGTTAGTAGAACATTTGCATGCATGTTTTTTCTTGTTCTCTCCCTCATTACTTCATTGTTAAAATACAATAAAGATTTACTGCTGCTATAGGCTCCCCATTCTTCAGATTTTTCAGTCAAAATACACCAGAAAAGTCTGACTGGATACCTGTGCATTTATAGAGCTGAGCACACCACCTGCCAATCTCTAGGATGAAACTATAAAGTATTACTACATTTTATTCTCCAGTTTTAGCCAAATTTCTATGCTAAGCAAGTTGATTCCATTACCAAACAAAAATAATTTTCAAGGCAGGTGCTTCTCTGCAATTAAGCTGGACTGGATTTTACAAACTCTCCTTGCCCTTTTATTCTGCAGGAGCCAAACAGCATTCACTCACAGTGAAAAGCCTACCTGACTTAGTGAAGTGATGACAGTCCTTTTAAAGCCACATTCCTACTACTTCTTCACCCTGTATCCTTAGCACAATCTAGGACAATAGCAACTGTTTCCAAGGAAAGTTAATCTTTATTTAAACTGTAAAAAAAAGGAAGTGTTCTTTCCACAAAACAAACAAGAAAGCCAAAGGACTTAGACTGCAGGAAATCTGGTTCAAAGAGAACATCCTGGTGGTAGAAATACCATATGTGATGATTCTAGCCCTTGCTCATCTCTACTGCTTGTAAAAACAAATGACCACATAGTAGAGGAAGCATGTTGGATGCTTCTTGGAGAAGCCCTAACTTGCTATGGTTTTGTGTGTTACCTGTTTTCTGATTTTAACTAAGAAAGCCTTTTGATCTATCTAGCTGAAGTACCTTCTGCAATCTAACACCACCTGACTGTAAGTTAGAACTATCAGCAGTTATTTCAACTGGTTGCCCAGACCAGCAGCAACAGTTCTGTCAAAAATTGTAGGCAAAGAGCTGCAACAGGGGTGGAGAAAGCTGCCTGGAATTTACACAGCTTTAAAGATCTGGAGATGTAAACAAATTATCAATCCTTAAAAAAACCCCAAACAACCTCAGGCTTGCTCCAAAGCAGCATCTTCAGGTCCAGTAACATTTTCATCCATCGTGCATGTTTCTTCCTACTTTACTCTGAAGTCAGAAGGTCCCTCCCTTCCAAGGCTTATGCAAAGCTGAAGCAACAGCCAGTCACACCCTAAGGGAAAGAATACACAGTTTAGTGTACTTCCCAGGGCAACAGACTTTAAATTCAGTTTTTATATCCTCTTGCAGGTAACAGTAGGTCCATTCATATAACAAAAATGGTTTCGACCAGAGGCTGCCTGGTATTGCAGTCCAGTGTAGCTCCCTTAGATTCAATGCTGTTTTGCTGATTACTCTCCAACCGTTAGATTCATCATTCTGTAAACTTTTATTTACTGATAAAAGTTTTTGAGAGTAAGGAACTATACCTTCGCAAAGCTCCACAACAACACAATACCAAAACAGTTGTTTCTCCCTGGAAAACTTTGTGCTGTCTTTCAGCCTCACACCACAGGGACACAAGACAGTATAAAAGCCAGCTAGTAACTTGAATTAGAAAGTAGGAACTGCCTGCATGTGTTTAGCACTACACCAGAGCCTGAGCAATGCTGACACTTGGTCACACACCTCAACATAAAGCAAAAATAACCACCCGATGCAGACAGTTCCCTATCCCGAAAGGATCCCGCTTCCACTGGATTAATACAATACTGCTATTCATTTCAGCCATCTGACTTAAGATTCAGGAACCAAAATTCAGGAAACTGGTTGAAGACAACACAACTGACATTCCAGTCTTAACATTCTTCATAGTTCAGAAACTAAGGAGCACTTCCCTTCAACTTTCTGAAGACCATCAATAGTAACCAAACACTCTAGACTCTCACATGTTATGCTTTGAATTTACACTACTTCAGTAAGGACTGAACGTTTGTCCCTAACCAGTTAAAAAGTCTCCATGAAAAAAACCCTCCATTTGGCACACATTTAGCAGTTGAAGCTGCTGACTGGAAGCACTGATGACAGTTCCAAGTTCATTTATACTTACTGCATATCTGTTTTCACTTCTAGTTGTTCCATATAATTCATTAAGCTTCTAGAAATCCATACATTACTGAAAAATCCATAGATTTCTAGTACAATAAAACAGCAATAAGGAGTTTTACTACAGCATTTTTCTCCCCCCTTTCATAAACTACATATGGAAAAGATTGAGAGAAAAAGCTCTTCTGAACAGTAATCTGTTCTCAGTAATTGTAATTTAAATTATTATTTATTTAAAAAATTGAGTAGTAATTTGTTCTTGGTAAGGAGCATTATCATAACCCAGACTTCACCTGGCCATGTCTCCGCATTGCTGGTAAGGTAAAAATACTTTCTTTTTTAGAACCACTTAAGTTAATGTGTCTGTTTTATTTCTGGTAGTTAAAATAGAACAAAAGGTCTAGCGCAATTTTACTTAGGCCTTATTTTCCTTAGCAATCTAGCATAAAATGGTCTAAGTTATTTAAACACAGAAATGCTCTCAACTTTATTTAAGAGAAGTATGTGAGAAAAAAAGCTCTACTAAAGACAAGTTCACCGCTTGGGTTTGCAAGTGTTAACGCCCACAGAAGTCAGCAGCTAGTACCCTGATAAAAGCCTCTCACAACGTTTCACACAAATGCAAGCTAGTAAGTGCAGAAGAATTTTCAAAACCAGTAAACCAAGAAGGACACAATTTCCCTACTCCCCTACCAACAGCAAATCTAGATTCAATAGGAAACATCTTTGTCGAACATGTTAGAATTATGCACTTGCATCTAACCTACTGGTCAGGAAAAGACTGCCTGCTGACAGAGTGAGGAAGAATGCACCTTGGAAACCAGGAAACAAAAGCTCTGAACAAAGTGGCATGTCAGTATGGGTACACTTCCTGAAAAAGGTTGAATTTGAGACATAAAAATTCTCATTTTCTGTCTTGACATAGAGAAAATCTAAGATCCACTTCAATCTTCTGAACACTCATCTACTAAAAAGGAGCTGTTTTAACATATAATTGCAGTAAATTGTATTTTGTAATATGGTAACAAGAGTTTATATACAGTGATACATTTGAACAAGAGGTTTAAACAACAGAAACAAGGTATCTATATGTTTTTAACCAGGCCTCTGGGAAGCTTTAAGTCAAAACCAGCATATTATTCTTGTATACCTTATTAGCTGTAACCAAAGCCTTGGCTACTAGCATATGGCAAATTACAAGAAACACAGAATCAGTTAAGAGAAATTAAAAAAAAAAAAAAAAAAAAAGATACTGAAAAAGGTGAAGGATTTCTGCATTTATTTTACCAGGCTGTTGAGTACATCTTTTAAGTACATCTTTTATATATTCACTGCCTTCATTTGGGATGCTTTTTTCATCACTTACTCTTGTGCCAGGTACACCACAAAAATAAGTGCAGGTCACCACTAACTGTATCTATCTATCTATCTATCTATCTATCTATGTCTTTATAGAGAAGAATATCTTGTGTATAGTGTCCTGGTTGGCCCACTTAGAATATGAAGGCATAAGTAGTCAGGATCAATTAAGTACAAGGATCTACCCAAATACCAGACAGAGACTTAACTGGAGTCCAGTGAAGGGTCACAAAGGTGATCAAGGGACTGGAGCACCTCTCATACAAGGAGAGACCAAGAGAGCTGGGACTGTTCAAAATGGAGGAGAGAAGGCTCAGGGGACATCTAATCCATGTGTATAAATACCCAACGGGAAGGACAGAAGCCAATGGAGCCAGCCTCTTCTCAGGGGTGAGCAACGACAGAACAAGAGGTAATGGGCACAAAACTAAGAACAAACAGGAAATTCCATCTGAAAGTTAAGAAAACACCTTTGGATGATATTCAAAACCTGACTGGACACAGCCTTGAGAAACGTGCTGTAGCTGATCCTGCTTTGAGCAGAGAAGTTGAAGCAGATTTGGTCCTAGAGGTGCCTTCCAACCTTAACTACTCTGTCAGGTGCTTTACACTTTTTCTGTGGATAGGTGTTATGTCTAATTCTCACTCTATATTTACTTAAAAAAAAACCCAAAACACCCAAACCAAACAAATCGAAGAAGACAGCTGATTCTTAATGCTCAGATCAGATCAGCCTAGCTAGATTAGAAAATATCACAGGAAGATAGCACTGACTTATCTTACTTGTCCCTCATTGGCACTTGCATCTGTGTAGAGCCAAAATTAAGATTGGGGGTTCTTTTAAGAGGAATTATTTGATTTTACCTCATCAATTAGCTCTTCATAATGGTTTACTTTGGTTCCCATTTCCTTTTAAGACTATGTAGGTAGCTATAGCTATGTAAGACCACTTGCATAATATTCTGAACTGACAAATTAAGGTTTGACATGGAAATAGGGTGTGGGGTCAAGCATTAAAGATAAGCATTTTGCACTCACCTACTAATCAGCACAGAGCTGCACACAGCTTCTGTAACTTTGGCTATAGCCTCTGTATTTGCCCTTAGACAGCTCCACTCTTTGCACAAATAACAGAAAGTAGTGAGCACACTGTTTGCAGCCTGAAACAGGCCGCATCTGGCAGTATGAAATCCTCATGCTACTGAGGCTCGAAGGCTCTACTAAATCACCACACGTAACCATGACTACCTCACTTCTGAACAAAGATGTAGAAAAAAAGCACTGCATCTACTACAGCACTCCTAATTTTACATTGAATTTTTGTTTTGAAGGTGGGAGAGAAGCAAGGAGTTTATTAACGTATAATTTTATGGCTTAGTAATTCCAGTTGTCCTTTTTTTAAAACCCCAAACGTCTGTTGAACAGTTAGACACAAACCTCGGAGTCTGCAGTGCCCGGAGGGAGGGACACAAGCGCCGCTTGCCCGGCAGCCGCGGGGAAGAAGGCCTGCGCGGGTTTCGTGCCGGCTCCGTCGGTGGCACGTCCAGCTCTGCTCCAGACCGCGGCGGGGAGCCCCGTTCTGCCTCGGCGGGGCCAGCGCTGCCGGCGCGACCCCGCGCAGCAGCCTCAGCCCGCCCGCTCCGCGCCGCTCCGCGCCGCCGCCCCT
>JAVSBS010026921.1:64148-84405 GCA_033124195.1 Coracias cyanogaster | reverse complement strand
TGGTTGATCACTGGAACAGGTTGCCCAGAGAGGTGGTAGAGGCCCCATCCCTGGAGACATTCAAGGTCAGGCTTGATGGGTCTCTGAGCAACCTGACCTAGTTAGAGACGTCCCTGCTTATTGTAGGAGGGTTGGACTACATGACCTTTAGAGGTCCCTTCCAACCCAATACATTCTATAATTCTATGATTAATCAATACAGATGCCCATTGAGTGACTACACCATTATTAATTAATAACAGAGGGAACATAATCCTGATTTTGTTTCCTGTTTTGACTGTCAAATAGCGATCCCACATTGGAATATGTTGCTCTGCAGGCTCACTTAAAAACCCAGGTCATCTCATTTTAATGTCACAAGTCATTAGAAGACTTACCACTGGATCATATTCCCAAAGCTGATTTCCTTTTAGATGGTGGCACTTGAGCATCGTTACTGGGCCATTAAGTTTGGATACATCTAAACACAAATCATCTGTTCGAATTTCTTTGTTGGCAGTATATGAGAAAACCTAGACATAAAAAGAATGATAGGAACTGAAAAAAAAAGTTCACCTAAAAGATTCCTGGTGGAAGAAAGGGGAACATTTGTGCATTACTTCATTAATATCCACTCTTTTTTTTTTTTTTTCCCTTCAGCACGTATAGAAAGATTTATTTTTTTTTTAAAGAGAGTGAATATAAACACTCTATGAACAAGCTCCTCAGTCAAAATTGACTTTTTTAATTGCAAACTGCTACCCATATAGAAAGAGAAGAGTCCCCAACGCAAGTAATCTCTGTATATTGGAAAACAATTAATCAAGAATTATTAACAAAACAGAACAAAAAAACCCCCAGATGCAAAATACATTCCAGAACTGACACCCAGAAAAATGTACATTAAAAACAGCATGTTTTTTTAAAGGTAACGATGCCAATCAAGAGATCTAACCAGAAGACAGTTCCAGAGAACCTACAGGAGGTCAAGTCTAGCTTATAGCAGTCTCCTCCTTCCTTCTTTTCATTTTTTAATTTGAAAGTCGGTCTATAACGTATTGCAATCAGGCCTCAAAAAACTACAAATGACAAAACATCCACAAATCTTCTCAAGCATTTCCTTTCACAGGCATCTTCTTCACTGAGGTCTTCCTAAATTTTACAGCTTCTGTATGTTTTAAAGATAACTACTGAAAGAATACAAAATTGTCCCAATGAGAAGCAGCGTTCCAAATAATACAACACATTAAGACAATTAAAAAAAAAAAAAAAGTCACCTGATTGCCACCCATTCCATGGCAGTTAAAGATTCCAACTTTCTCATTTTCTTTTCTTGCCATGTTATCCAGACATTGATTTGTCTCCACATTTCTTATCTAGGAGTGAAAACGAGCATGTTACCAAAGGTTGTTATCTGTAGAAGAGAACTAGGTCCATATCAAACCACACCAGCACCAGTTCTCTCTGCTATACACCAGAGGTTATATTAATGAAATGTTACATATAGGAACTGTACTACAAAGAAAGACCACTCCCCAAGACTCAAACTCCCAAGCAAATGTTCAAGCTGCCACATTACAGAACCATGTTTGGTTTTTTTGCCTTCTTTCAGGGATCTTTCCATCCTTGGGGACTCTGCTCAAAGACTCAGCTACAACAGAATGGACACAATTGAGCCTCCAGCCCCAAACCTTCAGAAGTATCAAAGCACTCTCTTAGGCACGGCAGGTTGAATTCCCTTTGAAATCATGGGTGACTGGGTTCAATTTCCTCACTTCTTGAGTTACAGCCTTAATTCATGTACTAGTATATAGTAAGCAGGCATGAATATCAAGTCTCCTGACAGTCATACAGCAGCACAAATGCCTGCTCCCTTTTGTTATGTCTTTCTTTTAAAAACAAACAGCACAAAATCACCCTACAACAGGCTCAATATTTGGCTCAACATGACTTGTAAGGGAGAGTAGGTGCCTACTTATTTAGGACAGCATCATCTCTATTACCTATATAGTTACTTAAGCTTTAAAGAAATAACAGAAAAATGCCCAGCAAGGCTTAGGGATCACTGAAATTTGGGGTCACTGACAAAGGTTCTGTGGGTTAAGTTCAAAGCAGTTTCCAAGCAAAGCTCTTACTTGACCTGATCTATTTTTTTCAGCAAAACCCTGTTCATACTATACATAGAAAACATGATACGGAAAGTTATCCATAGCTACACATTTCTGAAGGAATATTTCTCAAGCCCTTCTATGTGACATTTAGTACTGTAGTAAAAATGGGAAAACATTCAAATTACAGTTCTGGTTACTAAAGTTTGGCTTTCTGCCCCACTGAGACGCCAGATGTATCATTTGACAGATGATGGGAACACAGGTGCAAGATAACTTGAACTTTTTCTGGAGATAACTTGTTCACACTACTCAGTTTAGAATACAAACAACCTGTTGCGCAATGTACTTTATACAGGGTAGATAAACACGTAGGATGATAAAATCTTACCTCTCCCAGAGAAAAGTAATGGCGTGGAATTTGGGAATCAGGATAAACATTCTCCAGGTACCAGGAGAAAGGCTTGCACTGGAGCTTGCGTCTTAGGCCAAGTCGTGATGATATATCTCCATAATCAACTTTAGTAACTCCTGTAGAAACAAAGAAAGTTTTATGCAATAGCTGCTAATAAACATAATATACTTCCACTTAACACAAAAATCATCAGTATAATACAGTGCTTGCATGAAAGACTTCCTCTTCACAAAGGAATTATTTTTTTCAGTATAGCATTATGCTGTTTATATGCTCAGAGAGGACATGTCAGTCCTAACAGTGACTTCTTTCTCCAGATAACGATACAAAAGGACGGAATTGCTACATCTGTGCCACACATGAGAATTCCTTACCCGTGGTTTGTTGAACAATTTGAATGCAGTTGCTTACTAAATTATTAAGAGGAGAAATGCTGAAACTGTTACAGAAAGCAGCCTTCATACAGGGAACTAATCCTTCAATAATTCAGTATTTGCTCAATATAACTGCAGCATTTGCAGGAAGTACGTTTACCATTAGGACTGTTATCACTTTTTTGGTGGTATTTTGCTTGCCTTTTTTCTCCTGTGCTCCTCATTTATCAAAAGAGCTCATTCTTCCTGTATCTTCTCCCTCCTTTATGGTTATTTGAATTCCTTCTGAACATTAATTTTGCAAGTCCCGTCTGCAGATGGGTTGAGGAAGGTGTGCACGATGTGTAGATATTTTTGCCTCACCAGAATTAAGCGTGATTGTCATTAATATTCCAATAAGATTAACTAATGCTAAGATAATTTCTAGTTTTCAGGCATCACATCCTTTTTGTATTTTCCACACTACACTTCATACCACACAGGCCAGAAGTAATACGCTACAAAAAACCCTCAAACCAAACAAAAAAAAGCACAAAAACAAGTCCTAGCAATTTAAATTCCTCCCACAGACCACATATATGGCTCAGCAAGCCACCACACTGTAGGCCTGCAGCTGCAAACATTTTTCAGAAATCCATCCACTTAGAGGACTGTGAATTACCCCTAAAATTGTTGACCTGTTGAAACTCAGCTTGAGATACTTCTAAGTTGGCATACTGTGTTATTAAATCTATCTGCCAGCAGAGGGTGTATTTCTACTCAATTAAAACAGATAAATGTGTAATTTCAGCTAAATGTTTGTAAAGACCAGTAAAAACATCAGTAATTTCATTTTTTGCAGAAAGAAAAAATGCTAACCAGGCTTTTTAAAACCAAAACAAACTAAAAAACACACAAAGGACTTTTTAACAAAGATGCTGGAGAACTATACTAGTAAGGAATGAAAGCAAAGGAATGGGGGTTTTTTATTAAGTTTTGAATATTGTGAATTAAATTTTAAAATCTTTTGGAATAGAATCCCAGAAAATGTCCATCTGGGCCTTCCAGTCACAAAGGAAATCCCAAACCCAAAAAACACAAGACAAACCAAACCCCCCCGCCAAATACTGCCCTATCTTCACCAAAGCAAATATTTGCTCAACACCAAAAGAGGCACTCTCTTAAAAGACGATGAAATAAGGAGAGAAAGGCTGTATCAGGCACAGCTAAGTATGGAGCTCTTCATTTTCCAGTGATGAAGAAGCAGCTGATGCTCAAAACACCCTTATGATACTCAAAACTCATTCAGCAGAGTTTGCCACACTGACCTTCAGAAAACACCACTATTAAGGCTTTGTCACGTCACCGAATGGCAGCAAGAATTAACGTCACAACCATAAAGAATTAAATGCAAAGCCATACTTAATAGCATATACACATGCCCTTTCTTCAAGTAGTTTTAAACGTCACCATGGAGAAAGGCAAGTGCCAGCTGGTTTTCCTCACCATTACAATGAAGTAAACAGTGTGTATTAGAGTCTATTTAATCATTTTTAGTCCAAAAGATTTTTAGAAAATCCTCGCTGAAGTTAGGTCTGCACCAAGCTGTATAATGGCACACAGGCTACAGTCAGCATCAGGTTAGCAGAGGGACTAGAATGGCAAACTAGAAAAACTGCATATAAAAAAAATTAAATTCATGTCTGTATCATTATTTCCACCACAGACCAGTAAAATTTATATATACTTAACAGTGATATATATATACCTGCCGGTGTTTTTGTACTTGTTTTTAAATGTCTGGTTGAAAAAAAAAACCAAAAAACAAATCACAATACAAGAATCGGATCAAATCTTCCCCTAGGAGACAGTTATGCCCGACTCTGCGGGTACATGCATCACAAGAAAGACAATCACAACCACTAGTTGTTCTTTCAAATATTTGGGTCTGGTTCATTAAAAAAAAATAAAATTAAAGAAATCAGAAATAGTATATAACTGTACTTGTTACTGTTGTCTTTACTTGGCCACACAATATATATTTTTATTTCCCTCAACCCCCCTGCCTCAAACTCTAATTACATTAAAAGCCTGGACCTCCCTGACAATTCTATTTGTCACACTGCTTGCTTTTCGCTGCGGGACAACTGCCTGCTTTTTTTTCCCCACACGTGTGCTTAAAGATGTACTCAAAAATAAATATTGATAAGGCAAAAGACCCCACATCAAATCATCCAACCACACCGTCACAAGTTTTTTGTACAAATATAAGAATCAAATCAGCACATGCTGCTTCTGTCACTCCTCTTGAAGAAGTTTGGTATGCAGTACTGGACAACACCCATTTGTAATATATAATGATCTTTCCGTATACCTTTACAGAAACATAACTATGTCTCTCAGTAGAATACTTCCTGTTTCATTTTCTTTGCCACCTTATGTTTAAACTTCCCATCAGCGATGTTGCAACGGCTCTCCCACCCTCATAATTTCATAAGAACTGGCGATTTGCTTGCCAAGTTCAATGTGTGGCAATATATTTATGCTAAACTGCTTTGAAAAAGAAGAAACATGACGTTTTCATCATGATTATAAATTGCTCAATCATTTGCAAAAACACAGTATGAAAACCATTTCATCTAAAATTAGTCTTCTGTTAAAAATCACAGAACTTGGGGGTTGGTTTTTTTAGTATTATGAAACTCGACAAGCGATAATAATTTAAAACCAATATAAATAGCTACATTATTAGCATTCCCAATTAACGCTACAGCTGAAAACAAGAATACATGGAATTGGTCAGTACATGTTTTGAACACAGGCTTAGCTACACTGCAAGATGTGGACTCAGTCCCTTCTCTGTTCTCCCTATCAACCATAAATAAAGATGCTATCTGTTTCCAGTTGGTACATATTGAACTTGACTTACCAGTCTTGGCTAGAGATAAGTGCGTGCAGAAATGAGCAACTAAGCCTACTGATCCAGTTTTAACGTGACTGTGTCTCTGTCTGCACGGATCTTGCTCAGGTAATTCTGAAATGCTGTTTTTTCAGGCCTTCTGCCTGTCTGCTTAGACCCAGTGCAACAGAAGATACCTTCTGGGGCAAGCTTTTGGTCAACAAGAAAATGAATTTCTATACAAGTTAGGTGAGGCTCTACCTACACTCGTTACAGCTGCTTTTTGGGATACTTTCAGCTCACCAGCTGCTGAATGCCAAGGCTGCATGCTGGACAAGGGCAGGGGCTGCATGTAGGAGCTAAAACCCAGCACAGAGAAACCACAGAGTCTGCAAGTATCCATGCTTCATTTTTAGATTAAGGACACCGGCATATTCCGCGACGGTCAGTTTATTATTAGTTAGGAAAAGGTTAGGGGGAGGTAGTTGTGGTAGGCCAGCCTAAAGCTTTGCAGCTTCTGCTGTGGAAAGGGGGCAGCTTTTCCTTGCTCAGCTTCAGATTCCTGCCGCACCTCCTGTTCTGACACAGATGGTAACTTCACCAATAAAGAGCCAGCCCACGGGACAAATAATCCTGACAAGCTCAGTGAGTGGAATCAGTTGACAGAGATGAATGATTGACAAGTCCTAAGACCTGCCGTGAAAAGCAAGGCACTCTCCTCACAGCAAGCCGTTCGACTGCTGTCACCATCTTGTGAAGGCCCACCTCAGGCAATGCAGTCCTAGTAGTTTTGACCGGACAAAGTGATGAAAGGCCAGCACTAGAAATAAAGAACTGACAAGAAGTCCACAGAAAGGAACAACCAAAGCCAGGAATCGGACTATTCACCTGCATGTGCTGGATCTGTTTTCTGAAGGCCTGAGAGGAAACAGTGTCCTGCTGTAACAGATGACTGTGAGGAAAACTGTTGGCTAACAAGAGAAGACCGCAGCCAGTGCCATTGCTGCTGTGGAGAATAGCTGCTGTGTGCCATGAGATAGGCTTGATTTTGGCTGAGCAGCAGCCGCTGCAACGTTTTCCTGCCCGAGCTCCATCCTACCTAACCACTTCTAAGCAGAGAGATGACTTCTAAAATGCATGAAAGCTTAAAACAGACAAGTAATAGTTTCTACTAGGCTATACTTATTAAAGAAAAAAGGATTACAGGCTTACTTTTCAAGAGGGCAGCTTTCCATTTAACCACATTACATGAATAGTAAAAAGTCTCTTGAGTTCCTATCATTCAAGCAGTAAGCTTTTTTTTTTTTCCCAGACAACACAGATTACGTGAAGTGGGAAAGTTACATCAGAATCTTAGGTTTGCTTTCCTGCACCAATCCCTCTGTGATTCACTATCTTAGGGGAGCAGAAGAGAAAGGGCATAAAGGAGGAAACAAATTTCTTTTTATTTAGGTTCAATGATGCCTGTCCGTATTTACCTCCATCAAAATCCAATTTTCTCATTCATGTCAACTAACGAGAAAAAAAAAACAGAGTGCAGAGGACTGCCTGTTTTCCTCGCTCATCTGCACACAGGCTTGCAAACCAGCAATCAGCTTAAAAATCCTCACCTTGCTCCTTGCAAGAACTCATGACACTGTCATAGGAGCATTGAAAATACACGTTGTACTAGTGAAGAACTTCACAGGCCCTCTGCCAGAGGGTCACTACACCATCATGCTGCATGAGCTAAACATTTACATTTTTGTATTAGAAGGATACCTGAAAAAGCAGAGTATGGCAAAATGAGCCAACATAGCTGAGACTATTGGCCAGAAAGACTTAACAAAATTTACACTGATGGTGCTTGCTGTCAACAGGTAAAAATCAGAGCCTGCAACACTCAGGTAAGAGTGGAGATACCAGCATAACAGTAAGGTGGTTGTGAATTTCCCAAAACAGTAATCCTTTCTAGTTAATACCTACTGGCTCTCACAATTTAAGTGGATTTGAGGGGTGAGAGGCATGAGCAGTGCTGAGTACATGTATGTGTTCATTCTCTGAACGGTAGATAAGAAGGACCCACAGTACTAACCACTCTCTTCACAGCCCCAGGCAACAAACCAAATTCCGAATAACCCAACTTATTCAGGTACCATATAATCCTCTTCTTGAAACACCTGGAAATTCTCATACCAAACTTGAGCGCAGTGTCAATACATGCATGGGTACGCAAGTGAGATCGTGTCCCAGGCGGCAGGAGCAGATGCTCTCAGAGGAGCTTGGCAAGGACACGTCCCTGTCCAATAATTGTTGGTTATTACATACAAACCATGCATAAATGCATCTTTTTGAAAGGAGAGGAGGACTATAGAAATTACCTGTAAAGTATCAGAGCCTTATCGTGGTGTTCAGTAATTTACATTTGTTTTAATTATTTTATATAATTTTAATAGAAAGGTACTTAGTACCTTTTAAAATGTAGGTTGACATGGATGCATGAAAGCAATATAAACCAAAATTGATTGCACCTATTTATATACGACTTTTCTGTGTATCTATATGTCATGTTTGAATTCATAATGCTTCATTAATAACAAGTCAACAGTAACCGTAAGCTGCTAGCTTCTGATTTCACCTACAGACCTGAGTAGGAGCAAGAATTATTTTTAGTTAAAAAAAATCCTACACAGTCTTATTTGAATAATGCATTCTCTTAAGACAAAAATCCACAGTCACTTGTTCTCACAAGTATTCTTAAAACCTGTAATCTAAATTTGACACTGTTCAGACTCATACTACACTGTATTGCAGCTTTTAAATTTCCATACTAGTGCAGGTTAATAAGTCATAGGGAGGGGAAGTACTAGTTTCAAAGACAGGTCTTTGGAAAAGTAGATGTGGCACATAGAACTACCACATAGCATTTCGAGTTGAATGTCTCTATGTCTCAAGTCTTTAGAAAGAACGCCTCTTACTACCTAAAGTTCAACCCTCTTTGTTTGCTTTTTTAAACAACAACAGAAATATTCTATAGTGGAAAGCAATAATTCTGTATTTCCCAGGCTTCCTTTCTTTCCCCGAATTTTCTTTTTTCCAGAAAGTTTGAGTTCACGGGAAATTTCCGCTCGTATTTTACATCCTCTTGTTTTGTTAATATCCATTTTAAGAAACATAATAAATATAATAATCACAGTCAAGTATGTTGGCAGCTTGCCCCTATACTCTGGATAGTGAAGTGCAAACTCTACCAGGCTAGAAGATGTTGGCTTTTGCCACTCCTGCTACAGGGTTTCACTTAAATCACTCTGATTTAGTAGGCACTGGAATGCCTACAACACAGAAGCCAGAGGTCAAACTCCAGCGTATTCACACTCCAGCTGTGGAGCCCCCAATGTAAGAAGGGCATGGACGTGACCGAGTGAGTCTGGAGGAGGGCCACGGAGATAATCAGAGGGTTGGAACACCTCTCCTATGAGGACAGGCTGAGAGAGTTGGGCTTGTTCAGCCCGGAGAAGAGAAAGCTCTTGGGAGATATTATAGCAGCCTCACAGTACTTAAAGGGGGCCTACAGGAAAGATGGAGAGGGACATTTTACAAAGGCGTATAGCGATAGGACAAGGGGTAATAGCTTTAAACTGAAAGAGGGCAGATTTAGATTAGAAAGAAGAAATTCTTCACTCTGAGGGTGGTGAGACACTGGCCCAGGTTGCCCAGAGAAGCTGTAGATGGCCCATCCCTGGAGGTGTTCAAGGCCAGGCTGGATGGGGCTTTGAACAATGTGGTCTAGTGGGAGGTGTCTCTGCCCATGGCAGGGGGTTGGAACTAGATGATCTTTGAGGTCCCTTCCAACCCAAGCCATAATATGGACGGCTAGTTTTCAGCGCTACAATTGAGCTCTTTGATATCCTACTGAGTTTTAATTCTATCACACAGGAAGCTCATTCATAAATCATGTGCATGTGTAAAAAAACCAAAGAAAGAACTTCACAGCACATCCCTGGCTAACAAAATTCTTTTTCAGTTAAGACCTTCCTTTTTGTATGTCTTACATGAGCTTTGTCTTATGAACTTCAAAGCAATAACATTTTTCCTTAAATACTCATGTTCTTTCCCAGTAGGAGTAACATTTTAATTCTTAATAGGCATTTTTTATAACCAAAGGCCTGCTCACCTGGGGAAATGATGTAAAAAAAGTTTTTGAATTCATCCATCCAGACTTCTGCAAGCCGCCTGTTATTTTTGTTGATTATCTGACCTGTACCTCCAGGAAAAGTGTACGGTGTTGCTTTTCTGAACACATGCCCAACATGTGAACAAGTTACAATTTCCAAAGTGCCACCACACTGCCAGATCTGAAAGTGACAGAACAATTATTGTATAGCTTCAAGTCATTCAAAAAAAAGTTTTTAAAAAACAAACTTTTGTTCAAGTTAGAGAAACAACATCAGTTAAAGTCTAGAACAAATACATCCTGCGTAGAACAGAAACGTTGCCTGTTTCCTGCACAACAGATAAGGATGCTCACAAGCCTGAGCAAAGTAGCATAAGAAAGAGTGAGTCCTCATGGCAATAGCGCAGCGCCAACAAAATACTTTAGAGAACTGGGCAAGCTGACAGCAAAGGAAGGAAAAGGCTCACATGAATCACAGAGAACTAACAAGGTGGTGCCATGTCCAAAAAAGTCCATTACAAAGTAGAATCTCCACGTATAAAAAGCCCATACACTTCCCAAGTAAAGTTTCCTTTTTGGACAACTAAAAATGGTAGATTTAGAAAGCTGAACTATTTCAGAAGTGTCCATCTATATACTCTCAGCCAGTAAGAAAAGCAAAAGGAAACAGCGTTATATGGTAGGAACGACATTGGTCAGGTCCAGATCCAAATGAACACAGGCAACCATTAAGTTAGAAAAGAGAAAGAAGAGAGTTTGTAACACAGGTGCTCGCATTTCACTGACATTAAACCATGTACTGATGACATCTCCCTTAACTTATGCTCCCCAATTAGCTTTTCTAACTTAACTCCTTTTAATGCACAAACATTCTTCAGAATGATCATCCTAATCTTCTAATCACAAAGCTCTGCTAACTATTCACCATGGACTTTTCACTGACAGATGCAGTCTCTGTGTCTAGAACTTGATGGGAAGCAAAGTGATAACTGCAACAGGAGAGGACACCGATGCAGGCAGCAGATCCATGTTTTACAGACTCAAAAGGCACTGTCCTGAGTAACAAAACACTGAAGAGTTTTACCTACCCTGAAAGAAATTTCTAAGTTTTCTCCACCCCAAATATCCATTCCAGCATCATATGTTCCAATTTCCTGAAAGTAGTCTCTGTCTATTGAGAAAAGACCTCCTGCCATTGTAGGGGTTCTGGGAGGGGAGGAAAAAAAAAAAAAAGACAAAAAATAAGCATCAGTCACGATGAGAACATATTTGAATACATTTCACACTTACATTGACAAAATGGCTTTTTATTTCCCAAGTTTCTAACATGTTCCTTCTCAGTAGGCTTCTGATCTCGCTGCTCCCTTTGTCCCCGGTATTGCCTTTGTCTGTGTATTGCTTCTTTCTTACTGTTGTTATTGCTTTTGTTACTGCGATTGCTTCTTACATGTTTCTGTATTAAAGTTTCCTTAACTCAAAAAGGCATTTTAAAACTTGTTTTTTCTTTCTCTGTCCGCGGTGGTGGCGGGGGAAGCGGCAGCAGCAACCACATGGCTCAGCTCCCGCAGGACCCGCCATGACTTTACTAAACTACTACAGCTTCCAACCAAATTCAGTTACTATTGATGTACTGGCTAACTCAGACTTTTCCACAGAGGGAACCAGTTCGTGACAGTTCTCCTCCTATTCTCACTTGAAATTGGAGTCCAGATAGAGATACAGCCCCTAGAAAGCTGCTGCTGTCCTGAGAAAGACTTCTGCCTCCAATGCTGGTAACTCATAAAAAAGAAACCAGCTTCTTACAGGAAATTTATACTTCTGGCAACTGTTCTTGGAAAAGTTATGGGAGGCCATCAAGCACCCATCTTGCTTTCATTAGTATTCCTTTAGACAATAAAATGGTACAGTTGGGTACATCCAGAGTTTCTTTACAAATTCCTTAGTGCTAAGAAAAAAATAACAAATCAACCCGTGCTATTTTCTCCCAACTTTAGCGAGATCTCCCAAATTTCCTTTTTTCTTTCTAGTCAACAAATACACAATATGTAAAATATATTAGGCTGAAAATATAACTTCATAGTTCAAGCATACAAATTATTTACACTTTTAGCATAAGTTATTTTCTATCACTAGTCATTTTCCTGAAACATTTCAGGCTTTTTCTGAAAGACACATAAAATACATGTGTTACAGTCTAATGAAAAAAATGTGGGTTTTCCCCCTAAAAGAAAACACAGATGGGGTTATGGGGAATACAATTAGTCATGTCCTGAGGAGACCTGTGGATTTCTTAAATGCAAAACAAACAAATATTAGTAAAGGCCCACTGTTCAGAACAGTGAGGCCAGACCATGTAAATTTGCAATTGATAAAAACTACACATTATTCACAAGTTACCTCTTTCTTATTACCTTTGTCATAACACCCACATGACATACAAGCATAAATTCACCTCCCATCCATGAAGACATTAATTTTATATAGGCATATACTCACACAAATGCATACATGCTAAAAACTAATGCATCCTTTAAAGATAGTTTACTTTGTTAGAATACAAAAATAATAAGGTTGAATTAAAAAGCTAAATATGAGCTTCAATAAAAACCCATGCATCAGTATTTAAACCAGTTAAAAGCTAGTAATTCATCAGTAATTGACATAAAATTTAAAAATATTTCTAAAGTGAAAAGCTAATTGCTTCCTTCATTGCTACCAGAAGTTACCAACAACCAATCCATGTAAAAGAATATTTATGCTGTTCCTTCAACCAGATAAAATTGATGCTACAGCATAACTCATTAAGTACTGACAAGATTAACCTAGAAAGGATATAAGTAAACATCAGATGAACATTTTAACCCATTTAATATTTTCTCATTACCTAACAGGAAGGGTTCGATCTCCTTTCCGTCGATCCATCTCTCTCTGAGGAACAGGATACCAACGAAAATTCAACTTCCAGTTGAATCCACCATAGGTCATGTCAGAACCTGCCATATATTCGAAGGTGTCATCACTAATTACGTCAATGATAGGACACACTACTGTTCTCCTAGGAAAAGGAAAGAACCAAAACCTATTAATTAAGGTGTCAAAAGGGTGTTGGGGTTTTTTTTTTAATTTTGTTTTTAACACATACGGTTTACATTTTCATAACGCCACCTCTTAAGATCAGAACTTAATAGATTATTACCACGAAACATGTCTTGTTAATTTGAGTTAATTGATCTAAGGGAAAATGTGGTTTTCTGATATAATTTTGCCTATACTAGCTCTTTTTTGAAATAGTATTTGCGTTATTGCCAGTAATATTCATCCCTTTGTGGATGGAAAAACTGATCACAGCTTTCTCAGCACTACATAGTGATCATATAGAAAGCAAGAGCTTTTTGTTTCTAGTTAAGTGGTGAAAGTAACTTGTGTTTTTTGAAATTAAAACTTTGTTATTAGCTCTGGGGAAGTATTCTTATTCCCTCAGGACTAAGAAATGATAGTCCTTATTAACAAAGTACAACTACTGCATCTCAGTTGACAGAAAGAGGCCTCCTTGTCCACTGTCCTGACGTTATTAATACATATACTCACATAAACTAATTCTAATGATCTTAAAGACACTGAAGTAACCATCCTTAAGCAGGCTTCCTCTCACAGAAAGCTCTGTGAAAAGATTCAGGGATTGTAACTAAATTTGAAGGATTTACTTCACTGAGCCATTCACACAAACTGTAACTATTTATGTATCATAGTCTCACAAAAACGGCATTAATGATAACGTAAAGGTTAGTGTTATGTCTTAGCACAGTGCTGAACAAGTTCTTTATTATGTGTAGCTTTTTCATCATGTAATACTAGATTTCGTAGTATTAAATTTTCGAAGTGATTTTTATCAATAACCATAAGAACCAAATACCATAAGAACAAAATAGAGATGTGTATCACCATATTTAATATCTAGTCTATTTAATATGTTTACTAACAGACTAGTGTGCAACTACAGAGTTACTACTCAGATGTATGAATGCTTTATAAAACAGACCATTCTCTCACTTGTTTGGTTTTTTCCCCCCTCAATACAATTTCCATTACAGAATCATGGCTATAAATGTCGTGAGTATTGACTCAACAAAAAAAATATAAAGCTATGTTACCGCGGCATAGATCAGTAAGATTCAAGTAACTATTCTAACTTTAGAAAATACATCCCAGAAGACCAAGTCACAGCACAGATTTCCACAATACAAATACATTACCAAATAAAGAAATCACAATGAGAACCTGAAAACTGTAAATCTGACAGTTCTTGCTCTCAGTGTTGGTGTTACATAAAATCAGGGCTCCATTTCTTCCTCAAGAATATCTTCCTAAATTCATGAAGGAATGGGCCAGGCTGCAGACGGAAGACCTTAAAGTCCATTGCTTTCTCAATTCCATTCATGTTCAGGTATCCTGCTATTTAACACATCATCCCAGGCATCCTAATATAAGCTTCACTTTAAGCCAAGTTTTACTTTTTAAACAGTTGTACCGAATTAGCCTTTTATCCTCACACCACTGAGAATTTATCCAGCCTTTTAGAAAGCAGATATTTGCTTGTAGGCTGTATTATAATACTTGGAATATTTTTTAACAACCAGAAAAAGCAACACGGACCAACAGATGGATAATTACCTGTCAGCTTTGATCCTTGCCAGCAAAGGTTCAAGCCAGCCTACTGTACATTCACAATGAGCATCTAAGAAGGTGATGACTTGGCCTTTAGAAGCAGCAGCCCCCTTTAATCTGGCTCTAATCAATCCAGAACGCTGTTCCATTCGAATCACATGAACAGGTACTTTTAATTTTTTTACGTAACTCTCCAGCGGTCTTTTCAAGAAGTCTGCAAAAATAATCAAAACCATGGAAACTGTCAGTTACCTAGTTCAGCGCTCCTTTTCCTTTATGATGAAGAGATTTGAATTACTAGAGATGTCTTCATTTTCTTTTCTATCCTTTTCCTACTTTCTCAGCTAGTTTCCCTGCTGCTTGTTCTACACTTCACAATATGCCCTTCCACATTTCTATGTCTTTTCACTTGCTAGAGCAGGAAGTTTTTCCTCCTCTTCATTTCTTCATTATGGAAAACACAAAAATGAAAAGAGTGTAGAATGCTTCCACAGAAACCGGTTGGGACAGGCAAGTTTTTATTATGGAGTACATGTGAGTCTTCCTTTCCAAAACATATGTCTAAGCGCTCTTGAACATAACACTTTGCTACCAAGAAAACACAGCTGAACATAACAAATTACCTCCTACAGGAATGCAACTTACAGATAATTTCTTTGCAAGGAGTTTAAAACACGATCAAATGGATTTTTCAATTGTGCTTTCTTGCGATCTTTCCGGCTAATGTTTTTTTTCTATTAATTTATCATTATCGCACCCAACACCAAAAATAAAGACAAGATGAGTGATACAAAAATGAATGTCTGTAACACCAAACCTCAAAAAATTATTCCAAGGAGAACAGCCATAACTGACTACCAGATGCCAAGAGACTCAAAATCACTCGCATTACAAAGAGGCGCCAAATTAACACGTTTCCCATTGCCAGGCACAGTTTTTGTCCATCGTGAAAAATGGGACTACGATGGAAGATGCCAAGAGGAAGGACAAAGAATGAGGGAGAACGCAATTGATAGGCACAGAGACTAACTTCTGCAACGACTTGCAGGTTTCGAATCTGTAAAGAAGGCAAATATAACACAGCTACACAATTTATCAGATGATACACTCAAAGCACACGGGGGTTGTACTACAACAGTGCAAAGCCGGGAGTAGGGTTTAGTATAAGAGGGTAAGTAGCTCACACAAGAATAAGCATGACACTGGTGGGGGGTAAAAAAAAAAGCGCAGCGTGAACTCTTTGTGGCTGTTTTGTAAATCTCCAGAGGTAGGAGCTGACCTGAGGGTGATTACCATCCCTTACCACTGCTCCAGATGAGGATGCAATTAAAGCTCATTCATTTTTTTTTTCCGTGCATTGTTGGACAGTCACTAAAACCCACAGAAATAAGTTCTGACACATTTTGAAAGCTGAACTGTGCTACAAGTGCCTACGAGGTTGATAAAACGGAAATATTTCTCTCCAGGGAAACTCAAAGCAAGTTAATTCTTATTTTGCATATTAACAGAGACTTGAATACATGTTTATCGGTACAAAAAAAAAATGTACATATCTGAACATTCTGAGGTTTTCTGAACATTCTGAGGTTTTCTGAACATTCTGCAGACCTTTTGAGGTTGAGCACAAAGAAATCATTTGGCTGATTGAGTCTGTAGTAAACATCACCTCTTAACAGTGTTGCTTTCCAAAGCCACTAATTCAAAAGAACTAGTATCATGGCAATGTTTATAGTTTTAATGTATATGGCTTCCATGGCATACACAAAGAGAATAAACAGTGAAGCAATTCCCTGTTTCAATAACACAACTGCAGCCAGTCAAGAACTAGCACGAAATAGAAAGTTACATTAAAGAAAGTCATGGTCAACATATTGCATATAAAAATCTTAAAGTCCTACTTATATTTTATCGTAAAGTATTTCAAATTTCAATATATCGTTTCAAGTATTTTTCAATTTTTTTTTTCTCTACAAAACGATCACAAATGTGTGCAGTATTCCAACAATGGAGGGAACAGGGTTAAGAACAGTCCTTCTCACGTGTTTAACCATCTCCATTAAAATATTTTTTATGAACTACCACCTTGATCAAAACTTCAGAAGGGAGAATTCCCTGAAAGAAAACGTTGTGCCAGGCATTCAGTAGCTGTGCCCTAAAAATAATACCAGAACTTCAGCAAAATAAGGAAAAAGGTAAAGCTTAATGCCTCATCCGTACAAAAACATGAAAAATAACTCAGGCATCAAGATTTCTGGTGTCCCTTTGCTATTATAAGTTAGGGTTAAATGGTCAAATCGAAGCAGTGTATTTTTCCTTAGAGCAGTGTCTCCTACAGAAGTACACATCCCTCCCTTAGTTCAAGTTGCAAGAGTCTAAAGTTTTGGCCAAGTCACCGATTCGGAAACTGGTAAAAAGTTTCTTGTAAAGTGAGACAGCCTTTCTTCTTTTTTTTTTTTTTAAAAAAAAAAAAAAGTATTTAAATAGTCTTTTAATGCACACGATACATTTTGGCCGACAAGTCTGTAGAAAGGATTTCCTATACAAACATAGGTCATATTTATATTAAATTCTATATTAAACACTCAAATGAGAAGTTTTATGCATTACAAAGCCAGTTGCTTATAAGTGACCCTGGATGACACCTGAGTAAATTTTTAGCATTGCCTTACAAACTTCAAACAGAGAGTGAGGTTTGATAATATTAAAAAAAACCCAAAACACACACAAAAAAATAACTGGAAAAAAACCCAAACCGAACAAAACCCTCACAAATACTTCTACTTGCAAACAATAACAGTACATGTATTTTCAGAGGTATAACTTTAGCTTCTTTTAACTCCTTCTGCTGGATTTTCCTTTCAAACTTTTTCCTGTTTCAAAAGGGTGTATCATTTTAGCTAGGACTATGGAAGCTTAAAGAACACCTTCTGTGGCAGTAGCAGAACTAAGGAAGCCAAAAAATCAAATAGATTCGGCTCAAGACAAGTGCATAAGTTGAAAAACACCTTGCCAATTCTATTATGAAGTCACATTTATAGGAATATAAATGAAAAATTAAGTTTCAAACATTGTATTAAACTACAATAAAACATAGATTTATCACATATAAGCATGCAAACTCAGTTTTAAGAAGTGTGAGTACTTTTATAAGGTGTTATTGGCAGGAATTTAGTTTTGGTTCCATTGCCTTGATCTGTATCTGTATAACTAACTTCTGTGAGTGTATTCGATCCTGATGCAACCAGCCCACCACACTTGGCCATTCAGTGCTGACCTAATTTTAAGTACTGACTAATCCTAATTTTGCCTGTTAATTTCTTTTTTTTAATAGTTACCAAAGCTCAACACTTAATAACTAAACATGCAATTCTGATCAGTAACCAGAGAACAGTGTCACAGATATGTCTTGTTTCTCCAAAGCTTTTCTTTTTGGTGTGAATAAGTGTGTGATATTATGCAAATTCATTCTCCTAAGAGCGGTACACTAGCAGGTACAAAGCGTGCTTCAGGCAGACTGAACGCTTACTTTATTCCAATTAAATTGACTCTGATGCTAGAATTCAAAATACACTACTCAGGCTGAACATTTTCTTTTTCTGGAAAAATCTGCTGGTTTAGCTCAACACAAACAGAATTCTTAAGTAGCATATGCTGAACCCTTCAAATTTTCAGGCATCATACCCTTCCGTTTTGTTTAATGTAAAAGCATGTTTGCTGGAACCATAACAAGTTTTTGGAAAACAAAGCAAGAAAACCCTTGCAGTAATTGCTGAAAGTAACTACAAATAAAATATGCCTAAGTTATCTGAAATGAAGATCACAGATTTCAAAACTAAATATTGGAACAGGTTCAACAGCAACATCAAAAAAAGTGTGAGATGCTCTATCTTTTAGTTCCCTTGCTTTTATTACCTAACTCAAACCGAGAAACAGGAAAATTATCTAGAGAAAGCTACATACTTTTTAAACTGGACTATAATTCTTCTTCATAATAAGGGTATGGTTATTGCTATGCTAAAATTGATTTTTTTTCTACAACAGAAATTGGAGAGGCAAAACATAAGAAATATGATGTCTATAGTATTTTAATAATAGTTTGCTCTTTATTTCTAGGTCCTATTGAACCTGTCACCATTAATCATTAGCACTGATTTGAATTAGTGCCAAGATCTGTTTTGACAAATGAAACAGAGTACACTTGCAATAAACTTTTTTTTTCTAGCAAGACTCTGCAAAAAAGCTAACCAGAACAAATGTACCATCTCTGTTCCATTAAGGAAGCATATACCTGTACAATAACCTAGTATAGGCACTTTTAATCCAAATATCAGCACCCGTGTTAAGAAGAGGACTATTCTCTAGGAACAAGTCCCAGGGGAGATGAGCAGTTTCACACACATTAGAACCAAAGAAATGAGGAATTTTTATATGAAAGTTGAAAAACTACAAGACATTGAGGGGTGCAATTACAAATTACCCACAAGTGAAAATAGTGAAAATGTGATTTTGTGGCTTTCTAGAAGTACAAGTTAATCACACCTCTAATCTAATCTGAAGCACTTTTATGTAGTAGCCTTGGCCTTTGCACGGGCATTCCTCCTCTGCTGCTGGGGAGTAATTGTATTTAAGGTCTCTGTCCCTTCTTCCAAATTGCACTGAGATTGGCTGACACAGTTAAAGTTAGTGTCAGGCAAGAAAGCAAAAGCAAGCAAGGGTGCCTGAGAGAGGAAAGGAACACAAACAAGTGCATACACAACCTGCGTGCATGAGCTATGCTTCTCTAGGAAAACAGGTTGAGCAGAGCTCAGGTCTGTCTTTACTCTACTCAGCTACTCCACAACCAGCTGTACTCTAGACCTACACAGTTCTGAATAGGCCAGTTAATATGCTATGGCATCATACACATATGCAACTTGAAGAATAAACTCATTATACTTTCTACCACGTCAGACATGAAGTGAAAAAATCCACTCCTAAAGTTCTTCTGCTCCAAAAACTCTGTTAACTGTTGCAATGGTTACCAACTATCATAAAACCTCCCGTTAACCGTTGTAATCTATGCACTGTAACGCTACTTAGACAGTATGATCTCAAATCCACTGTCTCTCTCCATATATAGGCCTTGTTTGGACAGATCTTGTTTGGTCAACCATCAGTCATCTCACCCTGAAGCTGGAATTACCATAAGCAGCAGGCAGAGATGTCAGCGTGCTGGGTGTAAAACCCTTCTACAACTAGCACGGGTACTCCTGCTGATACAGGTAACAGCCTACAACTGGTGGCTACCAAGAATTTTTTCTAGTGGCCTAGTACCTATTAGTTCTAGTGGAAAACTTCCTATGTGGAAATATAGGGTGATTCAATATAAAAATATTTTAGATTAAAAAAAACATAGTACCCTTTCATCTCCATTTACAAACACAAGAAAAAACTGTCCTTCAAGTTACACTTTATAACCCATACCACTGAGGAAGATCAGGCACAGAACAAGCCAAATATCTACTATTAACCACAATAAAGTATCAAGTATTGTGTAGAGTATTATTTTTATTCCTACTATATTGTAATTTACATAAAAAATATGAAAAGAGTAAAATCTAACTAAATTTCTTTTATTTTAAGGAAAAGAATCAGCTTCAAGTTTTTTTCTGTTGATTTAATTACACATGGGAAGTTTCACTCTGT
>JAVSBS010026921.1:13006-59063 GCA_033124195.1 Coracias cyanogaster | reverse complement strand
TCAAGGTGCGGTCTCACGAGTGCCGAGTCCAGGGGCACAATCACCTCCCTACTCCTGCTGCTCACACCGTTTCTGATCCAGGCCAGGATGCCTGTATCAGAGAGACAGCAAAATAAATACAAGTTGTCCCTAACACCCTGTGGCCTGATTTCAAAGTTGTAAATCCATTACAAAAGTTTTTAAAACAGAAGGCCAAAAGCAACTGTGAGTTCTGTTATGCTTCTCCATTATAATGACTTTTAGTGAAGATGTTAACTGAATCTTATGTAGAATCACTGCACATTTTTGATAGGCAGATGTTTTTAAAAAATACCGAAGAGGATTTTATTCAGTGAATTCTGTATAGTCATTTGAAAACTACCCGATGCTACTTCAAATGTACCTGAAGAGCCTCTCAAGCTGCTTTCCTGTTTTCTCTTTCAGCCCAGGGTACAAATAGTCCACAGGAGACATTACAAAAACAACCAGAAGAGACAGCAAATAAAGCAATTCTGTCCAAATAAAATTAAGCCGTGAAGTGTCAGAGTTTAAATGCTCCTTCAGCACAATCTTGCACGGAAAGAAGCAACTTTTCATTTTGTACTTCCTACAGCACCGCAACTATATACTTTCAACCTTCCTCAACATCTGGCAGAACTGGAAGCCTCTCTCTTCTCTCATGCCAGTGAAAGAGTGAGAAAAATGTACTTCACTGCAGGAACAGAAGAAATCTACCAGGTGATCTTACAAGATCCTTCATTTCAATGCCTTAGAAGGTGAAATTCTTCAGATACCTGTCCGCTCTGCTGAGTGCCAGACCCAGAGATCAATAAGGCTGATCCATCCCATCCATCGGCACTAAGACCCCGAGGTGCTGAGAACTCAGGACACCAACCTTCGCTATCCCAACGTCACCTTTTTCCGCTTAGTGTTGAGGCTTTCACAAACACTTCAAATCTTACTGTAAAACAAAAGGCAACCCTGCAGCCATCTTATTACGGAATGGCACTTGGCATTTTGTCGATACTACAAAATTGTATTCATGGATCAATTTACTTAGAAATTAGCCCTAAAACCCAAGATGAAGTGCTACATGTGTAATACCGCTGTATCTTGAAAGATAAATACTTACAATGTTAGCAGTGATCTACATGCACACCCTTCAAAGTCATACTACATCATTTCTGAAAGCAATGTAATAAAACGGGATTTAATATCCTGATAGCTCTTAAATACTTCCATTTCACAGGCTAAAGAATCACACTCCAAGAAAAAGCACAAACAGGGCAGAGGTCTTGTAGGAAATAAATTATAGACCACCATAATGTTTACACAGTGAGACACAATCAGTAAAACCTCAAAACCTCATTCACTGAGGAAAAACATTAAAAAAAAAAAAGGTAATTTTCTAGAAATATGATGTCATGATAATATTCCGCATTAGAAAGTAACACTAAATTTCTAAATACTACAGGGTAGATCTCTACCCCTTCTGATGCTGTCAACAGATTATTCTCCATAGAGGAACAAGGAGAGGACAAGTAACACCGGAACATTTTTTTTTTTAAATATGGAATTTCCAAAATAAGGCTACTCATGCTAACCTAATCACCAAAATTAATAGACTCAGACACTACCTGAGCCATGATTTGCTATACCTGATACCAGTTTTAATCCCAGCTCGTATGTGCAGTATCATGCAGTGCCGATGCAGTTTGAAAACTGTACTAGCAATCGGTTAGGGCAGAGGGGGAAACATTTAGTCATCTTACGAAATTTAGTCCAATCTTTTGTCTTGCATACTACAGTTATAAATAAAAGCTGCAGTTATAAATAAGCCGCGTCGCAGAACTTAAGCTTGACACAGGAATAATCCAATTCTTGCTGAAAAAATCAGGTTAGAGCTGAAGTTTTGAGGAAATGCTACACAGCACAGCCCCTGTGATAAATCTGTTTAATATTACTGATGCAGTATAAACAGCATACGCTTCGGTATTAAAATAGATTGGAGTTTCTGGGAAGGATCATTATCCTTACACTTGAAAACACATATTTATTTTCTACTGAGGTTACCGAAGTTAATGCCAGATCGATAGAGAACAAAAATCACAAAAATCTGAACCCCTCTCGTGAAACCACAGGCTTTAATTACTGATAGCTGACAAATATCGCTGCAGCGCCGTAAAATACCAGCACTCCATTGTTTACCTGACCATTTGCAGTAAGTTATGGACTGCGGCAAAGTTCATACAACAAAGCTGAGGCACAGCTATGCCCAAGACAAAAACGCCTCTCTACTTAAATCGTGGTTGAAAACAGTTTTGAAATAGGACTCAAGAGTCACGCTGAAGCTGCTGAGGCTGACCTACATTTCCAGCGGAGGATAACGCCCTGTAGCAGGGGTGGCAGAGGGTGTCAAAACACTACAGCAAGAACCACCAGCACTCAAGTCAAGTGGTGTGGTTCTGGTAAACACTGACTTAGTCTTTCCTGGATATGAGCAGCAGCCTCGTAATATCATGACCGATGAGGATGTTAATAAATCTGCTTCCAACAAATTTTCAGAGTAAGCCAAGCTCCCAGATTGAAGGCAATTGGATAAAGGTCTAATTTTCACAAAGAAACAATGCGGCTAAAAGGAAGACTTGGGAGAAAGTTAGAATTGCTGACTGTTGTAATGTGCCAAAACGCTTTTCACTACACAGATTTTGCATGTAACCACAGTTTTAGCTTGTGGTCGCATAAAGAGAAAACACTGTGGATAAAGTTGCAACAAAACTACACGCGATTCCTGAAGCTGCTCCTTCCAATCAAATCAGAACAATTTGGTTTAGAAAGCGGTCTTCATTTCTGTAATTCATATCATAACTCCAATTAATCTTTCTGAACATGAGACCTGAATGCAGGCAAGTCCCTTCTTCTTATTTAAACATTTCCATCCGGCCTGCTTAATGTCTGCCTTCAACAGTATTATGTAATTTACCTGACATCAAGAGTATGAAATTTTCCTTTCTTCTGATCTCAAAGATTTGGATATAAGAAAGGTCGCATTATCTCATGACTCAAGTAGAAATCTTCTTTAAGCCCTGGAAACAAAATCCAAAATGGTCCTTAAAACCATTGTGGTTACAGAATTCAAGCAGAATTTCACAAAAATCATTAGCTTCAATTGACTATTGTTCCTATCCTGAAAGCCATCACAGGAAAGCATCTCTTCACCAAAGCAAAACCAATTCTGTCCTCAAAGACTGAAATTGAACCTTAAGTTCTCTAGCTGAACTATTTTCCATCCTGACCTATCCACTTGATTTAAGTTCAGGATATGGCTGCTCATCCAAAATGGAAAACACTCATAACTAAGAATGAGATTGCCGAGTTGTTTGTGTGCATATACAGACACCCATGTCTATGTCTATAGATTAAAAAAGTTTACAGGAAGCAAGCTCATTTTTAAAGTTACTTTTTTCCTCTAAACTTTCTCTAGGAAAAAGATTTATAGGTAATTTCTTCCAGCTAACTCATTAAGCCAACATGAACATTTCCAAATGTTGATTTTACAGTGGGCCAGTAGAAAGCTATATGCACCACAAAAGTGAGATGAAAAAAAATATTTCTGCTTGAAAGAATAGTAAAGTCTTTAATAGCTCATACGCTTTCAGAATTCCAGCATGACATTGCTGAAAGTTACATCGCTGGCAATCAGATCAGGATTTCCTTCACAGATGCCAGTTTAATTCACAGCTTGGATTTCTAGCTTGTAACAAAGTATTGACTAAACTTCTGAGGTCCTCCACCATCTATGCTGACAAATTTGCTCTTTTAAAATTATCTTTTACCTCACCACAACCTGAGCTAAATTAATATCAAAAGCTCACAAAGCCTGGCACAATTTATGAAGCTATTTAAATTCACATGACCTTACAGGGATTTTAAAACACACGTTCTGTAAGAAATTTTTTTTTTCCCCGTCACCTTCCACCTAATCTGGTGCAACCGTGGGCTGCTGC
This sequence comes from Coracias cyanogaster, assembly GCA_033124195.1. Classification (NCBI taxonomy): domain Eukaryota; kingdom Metazoa; phylum Chordata; class Aves; order Coraciiformes; family Coraciidae; genus Coracias; species Coracias cyanogaster. The sequence continues at coordinate 55,077 of JAVSBS010026921.1, read as the reverse complement.
CAAAAGCAATAATCCCACTTTTCACCATTACATTTTTCTCCTATCTTCTTTGCACCAGATCTGGTAATCGTACTGCTGCTGCGTGTGTTGCACCGGGGTTTGCTGATTCAACAAGACACAATTTTTTCCACTTTTTGGTGTGCAATCCTCCATCCAGTCAGTGAATGCCAAGGCCACACAATTGTCTGATCAGTATCAACAGAAGCAGTGAGATGACTTCTTTTGGCTGCAGCCCACACTTACATCACATTATATACAGTATAAAACTACCCCCTCACCTCTTCTCCTGAACAAAAAGAATTAAAACCGAAGGACCACACCTTCACAAGCCTCAGAAGTAGATACTTCAAAAGTGCTGCCATTTAAAGAAAACCAGAAAATGTCACACGTTTGAGTTTCAAGAGCATGCTCTTGCATGTGGACCTTTACTAGTTTTACTATAAATAGGTCTACTCAAATGATTTTCCTCACACATGGATTGCGTAAATTTTATGAATGTGTCATAGCATGATTCAACTCTAGTATCTTAAAAGTACACAGCAAATCAATTTGTTTTGAGAAGTTAAAAATCCAGACTCTGGTGTATTCTCACGTATTTCAGGCTTAAAATCAACAATGCATTTTTAAAGCACATCTATGAGAAACAGATTGGAGTCTCATAACTGAAAAACATTACATTGTATAATATAATTAACAGCATCTAGATCTAAATACAGTTCTGAGCAAAGAGATCACAGAATTAGTCAAACGAAGGACTTATTCAGAAAGGAACCCAGCGGAACTGCTATGAACGCTGCAACACTTACCTAAGTTAGACTTAGAAGAAAAGCTTTTAACCCCAGAAAAAAAAAGAAAAAAAAACAAAACCACAACACATTTTCTACTTCCTCCTGTTTGTGAAAATAAGCTTGGTAGCAGGAACAGAGCAGAGCAGTTTGAGTCAGCAAAAAAGCCTTCACTGGTATCTTAAACTCACCACGTTGCTGTACTAGTTAAACATGAAAATCTTAAAGATCTGCAGCTTATTTTTCTATTAAGTGGCTGAAGTCCCAGTTCGTATGAATGCATACCCAGTTCTATGTCACTCAAAGTCCAACATACCTACCCACTGAATACAGACAGTTTGAAAAAGGACAGTTAAAAGATCCCAAATCTTATGCAGAATTATCTGACGTACACCAAGATGTCTGATACCCTTAATTCTGAAAAAATTATACCAACTAAGGAACAAAATTAGATGGAACATTTTTTTGATGCCATGTTCTACAGACACTGCAGCCTTGGAGAAAGGGTTTCTAAGGTATACCAAAGTTATCCAACACTCCTCTTTGCTGCAGGTCTGCTTGAGGAAGTCTTTCCAAGAAATCTCAACCTGCAAAATATGACACCCTCCTCATGCTGCATCATAAACACCAGTAGGGACCAGAGCTCACATGAACAACATCATTCTGTCCCAGCTATTCCTCCATTGTTTCCAGTCTTGACCACTTGTGCATGAAAAAGACGAGCATTTTAAGATGCTTTTTTGTAGTGTAAAAAAGTCAAAATTGGGTTTAAACCCTCAACATCAGAGACCCAAATATCTCCTTCAATGTTTTTCTATATTCCACAAATTATTCAATAATGAATACAGCCCGGAAAGCTCAGTTTTAGAACACAGGACTCATTCCTCATTTTGCAAAGCAGCTTTAGAAGTCACCTCAAACAGCACTGAGGGCCAAGTCAAGTCATACCCAACATACAGATTTCACGCGTTCAATCACACCGCTTTGCCACCTAAATACCTGTCTAAGACACATTGACGTAGCTGAACATCTGTGCGAGTCATTTCATTGACACCTATTTTATTCATTGCCTCCCTCGTCTTCAGCAAACTCAAGGCAAGACTCTAGTGTTCCTAATCACCCATTTTTTTTACTCTTTGCTGTCATGTCAAGCCCACAGCTGCATATCTTCCCGGCAACTGTGAATCAACTCCCACTTTGATGACTGATTCACAGACCAGAATAAGACGCGCAGAATTATTTTATTAACAACTTCTAACCAGTCTGCTATCCCCAGCTGCTTGCTCCCCCACAACATAGTCCCCAGAGGTTGTGGCCCTGCCAGTTATACCAGCTGGTTACACTAACGTGCCCCAGTCCACGTTCAGGGAAGTATCCAGGCTCAAAAAAAGTTACTTTTGGCTTAGCTTTTTCCTGTTACGCCAATCATTCGGTGGGGATAAGGAGAAGAGTAAATAGAATAGTGTTGCTGCTTACAGACAGAAAATGACTAGCAATTCAGGCATATGTCAGTGATTTTAAAGGCATCTAAGTGCCTTGATAATTTTGTGCCAAATAATAAAAATAAACCTGTTAATATGACTGGGCCACAGCTCAGCAGAACACAGATCTCAGCTTCTGTAGACGTTGCGTACTGAGTTCCTTGAGCTGGAGAAGTGCCTAGAAGTTATTAAAACATCTCACATTTTCCTTCTTCTAGTAAGGAATCAAAATTTCTTGGCCAAATTTCCTGTCTGGAGTGGGTCTTCTGTAGAGATTAACCTATGAGCATTCAGGGACCGAGTGGGTACACAAATGTGCTTGCCTTTGTACAGATGACTGGTGGGTTTGGCAGAACAAGAAGTTCATGTGAAGGATAATGTAGACTGCTTCAAAAGCTGCTCTCCAGCTGACAGGTTATGCCATCCTTGTTAAATATATGGCAAACTGGCCTTCTTTCAGAAGAACTGACATGCCAAAGAATTATAGGACTTGAAAGAGTCACATTTTCCACCCATCCCACATTAGAGGAAGCGACCCACGAAACCTGTGAAGAAAATAACTACATGGTTGAACAGCTAAGCTGTGCCTTTGAACATATTGCGCTTTTGCAAAACCTTGATTGAAAGCGCTACTGGCAGCTGTGCTGTAAGCACACAAATGCGGTAAGGAATGATTACAAATTACCCATTCTCCTTCTCCCCAAACTGTTTCCATATTAGCAGGGATATAGATAGAACAAGTTATAACAGAAGCAGCTCCAGTAACGCAGCAGAAAGTGTTACTGATCATGTGAGTATTTTGACTAATACTTTCACAAGACATACATAGAACACTGGAGCATATTTATAGTTTTACACAATTTTGAAAATAGCTACTGTGTTTTTGAAAAGTAATATTAATTCACCATTGCCTTGTAAACATAGGATTGTTCTCAAAATTGGTGGGGAAATGTCAATGTACTCCAGAACTTCTTTATTAGTGTGACCTTATAGTGCACGTGCTGAAAAGGTGACAAAAGGAGGGGCTTCCAGGGGACCATTTTTGTCTCAAAAATTTCTACTAAAAATGCACACAGCAAATAGATGTTAAAATTGTTGGCAGCAATTTACATAAACAGAAAATCCAACTCTGCCCTGAGACCTTACCTAAAATTTTATTCTAAGATTTCACTTTCACACACGTAATATTGTCATAGAATGTATCCCTACAAATGGAAAAAAGAAACAAATGCAGCATTTCTAAATCTCACCGTGAAACACAATAACTGCAGAGCATGGCATTTCACTTGTCTGCAAAAGCTTGAGTGATTCTTAGGTAACAGATTTTTAATACTTGGTAATAATTCCTCTTTCTGTTTTTGGTTAATTCAAAGTCTAGACTTCACAAAGCTTATGATTAAGTCAGTCTTTTAGATCCATGAATTTATTTTCTTATCTTTCTTTCTCCTTACACTATAAGAATATAGAATATAGAATACATACATGCAAGTTTTCAAATACGAGTGCTGATGAACAGATGATGTCGTTTTGTTTTCTCTGTATTTCCAGGGTCATAATGAAAAATTACTCATGTTTACCTTCCAAATAACCAGCTGTTCTAATTATCATCTCCCCAAAGTCTTAACTCCTTCCATTGACTCTTCCATAAAAAATAAATCACTCCAAATAAGCATCCCAGCTTTGACAAAAGTCTCAGACAAAACTCATTATTTTCCTCACAGCTAAGAGGTTGATAATGTTAACTACAAGTTTTTAACCAGTGGAAGCCACCACTTTACAGTAAGTCAGTTTCTTCTCCTATAGAGAGTGTGATAAAAGGAGTAGACACGACATATGAATCTGCATGAATGCCAAGAGATCCCATTGCCAAGTTATAACCACGATCAGAGCAATAACATGACAGAAAAGGATATAATCCCCCCAAAATATCTGTCAGTTTTGAAAGAAAACCCTGCAAGTTCATAATTTGTATTCTTGCAGTACACTGAGAAACAGGCATAAACAGGGACCATAAAATCTGACTGTTTATATATCTGGAAAGAAATTGAAAAGTTGCATTAATTCATATTTATGAAATAATATTTTGAAAAATATATGGCTCAGTTATTAAGAGCACCATCACTACCGGGAACTCACTTACTACACAGGATCCCATGCATTACAATAAATGAATGTACATACAAACCAGCTCTTCACCACTCATTAAAAATGAAAAGCCGTTAGAGCTTCATCTCATTCTTCTAATATTATTTTCTGAGGTAGGAAATGAAAACAAATGAATCCAGTAGCTAGGCCTCGTGTATACAGAAGCAACGGCTTTTCTTTCTTTTCTTTCCAAAGAAACAGGGTTTCTATAGCATCTGATTTTGTAGGAGAATGCAGATAATTGATTGGGAAAAATTTTGTTTCATGAGCTTTATTTAACTTGAGAGTCCCTTTCATGAACAAGAGGGGTTGTGGGTGGGGGTAGTCATCAGTTACCCTGCCAGAGTAGGCCCAGGAGAGTAAAGCAGTCTTAGATTCATTTATAACAAGCCTACAATTTTCTTTTTAATTACTTAAATAGCTCTGAAAGGATCAATATTTCAGAAGCACGATCAAAAACAAACCAGATGGATATTAGAAAATTACAACGCAATCTAAAAGAGGCTTTGCACATTTCATTAGGTAGGAAATTTTAAAACATTTACTTCTCATCATCAATTTTTTTCTGTTCCATATAACGCAGAATTGTAATCTGCCTCACTACAAGCAGTGACTGAATTTTTCAAAGAAGTAATTCTTTCCTGAAATGTCAAGTTTTGTCTTAACTTTGTTTTCCCTCAACCAAATTAATTTCTATTCCCCAAACAGGCTTCATACTTGTAATCGGATTCAAAGTTAAATAACACTGAAGAAAACTGGTTTCTGCTTTTCAATCTTATTTTACAAATAAGTACCATCTATAGAGGAAATCCTCCTACTTTTCACTTCAACAGTAATACCTTACAGAACTGAACTCCTTGATTTGGATCACTCTTTGCACATTCTTTGAGTACAATTTTAATATAACATAAAGCACTTACCCTTCTAACCTGACATCAGGTAAAGATCTGTTGAGTGCAATCATTTCACTTGCCATTAAATTAAATTGATTTATTTTAAACATTTCTTTCATTTTTTCTTGCTCCTCTTTCGGAATGACCACAGGCTTCCCCATCTCTCCAGGTCCTTCATGTGGTTTTTGTATGGGTTCTGGAACTAAGAATAAATAAAATGTTGGTAACTGCTTTTATGCTCGATTTTGTTTGTTTATACTTTATTTTACACTGTAGGAGTGCTTCTGATTAAAACAGGGTTCTAAACCCATTAGGTTTTGGAAGTGAAAACAAATCTTCATATCTGGGAGTTTAACAGACATAATTAAGTGCCACTCTTAAGAGATCACAATTCCTTTGAAAAAACAGCAAGGTTTTTTTTATCTATCCATCATCATGTCCTAATTGACTTTAATGTTAAAAAGTGCTGAAACAACAGACATTTGTATCCCAGGTTGTTCTTGAACACACAAGCTTTTCAGGAGAAGTTCAAGTTTTCCTTTTCAGGGATTTTAGTAAAGTGTAAAGTAAAACTGTAACTTTATATTTATCTCTCTACTTTTATTTTGACAGAATGGCATTGGCATTTACAGTTCAGAGATAATTTCTCTTGACCTTACTCATTATTTTTAGTCAACATAATTACATTTTGGAGTTTGACATTAGTACTTGAAACAGAAATGTGTTTAAACCCAACTTAAAGATCTGATCAAACTGATGGAGAGACGAAGGAGAAAAGGAATCCAGATTCTTGAATTATTTGGTTTTTTAAACAAAAGTAGTGAAAAACAAAAACATTACCCCACCCCCGTGTTAATTTTTCTTTACAAGTACCCGTTTACTTTCCTCCTGAATGGAAATCTTTTAAATGCTCAAATACTGCCGTTGAAATACATTACACTTTACAAATTCAGTACAAATTTTAATTAAAGAAATAATAATTTAAGCTCTAAATAGAGGAACAGGAAGTATTTTAAAATAAAGGCATTAAAGCCCTCGGTAATAAGCCTAGCTTCAAATTATCTTTAATTTGCATCTAGGACAGCACGGTGTAATTAAAGCTTATGTAAAGAGCAAATACCCACATAAAGCATAAAAGCAGTGGTTTGTTTTTTTAAAAAAGCCTAAGCCTTGCTGAAACCCTAAGACATAAAATACATACTTAGTAACAACCGCAACATTTTGCTATTTTGCATTCATGGGTCGCAAGAAGAGCGTGTTCCTTGAGAAACTTTTGCTTTCAGGTACCTGAAGCAACTGCACTCCTTGCATGAACGCGGTGACATTTAGCAAAGAAAATCCCCCCACCAGAGATGCTTTCTTTTTACCAAACTCCCCTTGGCTGCCTGTTGAGCTGTATAATTCTAGAAGTTGCCAGGCAGCCACTCGAACACTGAAAATAGACAGGATAACTATGTCCAAGCAGATCCTGAGCAGATTGAATTAGGCACTTGTTTTAACCGTGGGCTAAAATGAGCAAGCGGTTTGCTTTCCATCTTTGCCTCCTAAGAAAGTACGGTTGAACTCACATCAAAACTTGCTGATTTGCAATTGCATAACCTTTTAAAGCAGAATCTGTACCTTTTAAGGAGTAATTACCATAGAATTATGGTAAACAATAAGGCAATTATTTGAGCTTAACTTTATCTATTTGGCTTGGTTTATAACATGGGCTATTACAACTCTTTTTCTTCCTTGTAAAGCAATTAGTATATAGGTTCACCTGGGCTAAAAAATGCTTAAATGATTGTCTGAAGTACCAAAAATGATTAAACAAAAGCTATCAGATTATAGTTATATTCATATAACTATATATTCATATAACTATATTTTTGAGCATTCTGAAGACTGAATGTCTTACCCTACTATATTTGCTACTCAGAAGAAAAAATAATTTCCTGTTTCATTTACACTTCGCGTTGTTTTTTAACTTTGACTAAACCACTTAAACCAAAGAGCTAAATTAACTGAAAACTCATATTTGGCATTTGCAGATCTTGTGTTAGACGCTAGTTTAACGCATCAGTGAGTTGGATCCTGGTGTACAAATTCCAGAAATTCATCAGTTGAATTCCTGTATTTCATTAGCAATTATAAATGACTCAATTACACATTTTAAACTCAACAAACTACTCCCTTCCCCCACAGAAAAATCCAGCAACAGCTAACTAGATCAGGTATCTGATGGACTTCACTAAATGCAAACACAGGCAAGCTTGGTGTGCAGGCCGAGACCTGACTTTCCAAAAAAAGTTAACCACCTTCTCTGAGGTTTCTGTATTTATAGTAATCTGTTTTACAACAAAAGCACGCAGTTCTCATATAAACACAAACCAACAACATTCTCCTAAAATTACTAATATGCATTGTTAAAAATTCAAATGCAGTACTCTTTTGTCAGTTAGCTGTGAAAAATATTTCCTTTGACTGTAGATGTGTACCGATGACATACTTTTAACAAGCAGGAATTTAAGTTACAGCTACAAGTTTTGGAGCTAAATGAATTACTTAATCATCACCTGGTCCAAAAGAATATCCAGTAATGTTTTTGCAGACATTTCTCTTTTCTATCAGTAAACCATTAGTTTCAAAGAAGGCTTGATCTCTTCCAGATGGTTGTTAAAAATCAGGAACTTTTTATGTCAGGGACTACAAATTCCTTTCTACCTGACAAAAACCAGATACTTCAAAGACTAAGATTGTCTACAGCCAGATGGATTCTTCTGTGACTTACCTTTAGGGACAACAACAATGGTAAACTGACCAAAACAAAGTCCAGTCACATTTGAAGGAACCACCACAATTACAAGAAAGCTGTTTGGACAAGTAAAAGTTCAGAGGAGTTTTGTCTCTTACACACATCTCAGCATTTTTCAAAAGGTTCATTTAAAAAATAGCTTATTTTCAAAAACTAAATCTATGTTTGAGATCTTGAAGCTGCTCACCTTTCTTCTTAAGATTCTTTTATGGAGGTGAGAATATTCAAGTCACAACTTAGAGATTCTTTCTTTACCAAAGAGCTCAACATTCAGAACACAAGGCCTGAGCGGCACTTGACGAAAATTTGTCATTGCCCCAAGAAAAGAGTGTTTGCAGAGCTTTTAATCATTAGACAAGTGAAACGTCCCATGAGGAAAAAAAAGAAAAAAAGAAAAAAAAAAACCAAAGAGGGAAAAAGGATGAATTTGGAAGTTTATTTAGAAACTGCATCAAGTGCCCAAGCTGGCAGTTCCTTTGCAGTTCTACCTTTAAGAAGCCGATTAGTGGGGTAAGGAAGGATTCATTTGATCTTCATTTAAGTCAAATCATCCCACACAGTTACAGTCACTAGATTCCAACTACCCCTCCTCTGGTATCACTGTAGTTCCCCAGTCCACTACTACCCAGACCCCACGCCAGGGCCCCCTTTCCCAGAACATCTCCACCTCCGCTCTCTTACAGCCTAGTAAGTGCCTGTCCCTTCTCCACTTCACTGTTTGCTCCCTCACCTCCACACTTGCGTCATTTCAACTATCAGTCTCTACGATAGTGGACAAGGACCTTCATTCCACTCATCTTACAGCTCCCCATAATCACGTACACCAAATTTTCCACAGACGTGCTTTCCTTTACTATTTCTTATTTTGAGCAATTCGTACAATATGACAGTGGTATACATACAATCTGATATTAGACACGTAAGCTGAAGCTCATGATTTAAGATGCTAGGATTTTACGCCATCAATACCAAAGAGAAAGATTTTTCCCAATTTAGACCATGGCTCTAAGTGTCATTCTGAAAAAGAAACTCCCCCTCCATTTTCTGTATTAAAAACCCAAGAAAAACATCCTTCTGCCATCGTGAAAGTGTAAACTGTCCAAAATAATCCTCAAAATCCTTTGATCCTGCTGACATATCCAAAGGCTAATTTTTCCAACTAGACAAACACAGCCCAAAAATAAACTTACAAACTCTTACAGAAAAACTTCATCATATGTCAAGTAGGTTCATTACAAGCCATGGAACTCTTCCACAAATTGCAAAAAGAAGCTATATACCAGAGTGACAGGGACAAAGAGACTATTAAACTCAGAACACTTACATAATTTATGCTGAATCAAGAAAACTATATCAATTATGGAAATGAGTAGGGGGAAGGAAAAAGGGAAGTGAAAAAACCCAAGATTTTGATAAAAGCTTCACACAAAAAATAGCTCAATGGTATCTGAGGAGATTCTAGGCATTCTGAGCAGGAATAAATCCACTACAGACTCCCAAGTCAGTCAACATTTGCAACAAGTAAGAATATCTAATATCAGGCATGGAATTAAGTTAAAAGAAAGTGTCAGTGTCGATGACAGCCATGGCTTCTAGCAGACATATTTCTGCACATACCTTACTACAGGTCAACTGTTTAAGAAAACCAAGAAAAGTGTACAAAAGAACACAGAAAGTTTTGTTTGGTTAGTTTCACCTTTTTTCTTGTTTGTTTATAAGCCATCTATAAGATATTAAAAAGATATCAAAGATTTTAAAACACACAGGTGAGGGAAAGGCCAGAATGGAGACTGTACTCAAGTAAGTAAAACTGATGTTGTACAGGGAAAGTCATAACACTCATCTTTAAAAACTGCAAAATTGCCCTCACCTGAAGGATCCCCCAATGACTTTGATATGTAAAGTCATCTGAGCTTTCAACATCATCAATGTATCAAACCAAGGTTGATATAAATTGACTTCAGTTGCTGTTTGCCAACAGTAAAATAATAATCCTCTTTGAAAGATAGCTCTAAAGAAGCCTGGCATAATTTATCTGCTTAGCATTGCATAAAAAAAAAATCTTTGCGGGAATCCAGAAAGTGCATCCATTCCTTAATACCACAATGTCAGTCACCACCTGGCACTCAAGAAAATTTCACAACTTCTGAAAAAAAACAAACAAAAAAGAACCACCAAAACGAAAAGACTGCGTTCTGGTAAAAGACATACTTTCTACTTAACCTTAATTTATTTTTGCATTACTTTCTTCTCTGCTTCTTTAAAAAGAAATCCAAAAGATGAAATCTGAGCAACTGAAAATTTAAGTCCCTTCTGCAGAACTCAGGTGAACCTGAACCTCTGTAAAATGCTTGCAGGCAGTCGTGGAAACAATAGTTCAGAGGTACTAAGCACAGAAATTCTACATTCCTATACGCTGCTGTTCTCGGGGGAGATTTATCAGCCTGTTTTCACCTTGGGTGGAGGGAACTCAAAACAAAACAAAACAGTGATATTCTGTAACAGAGAAACACCCTTCTTAAAACATTTCAGAACATTCCCAGGGAGGTTTAAGTTGTCCATAGCAGATGTCAACAGGTGAAAAAGTTTTTTTTGTGATAGAAAGCATTAACTAACCTGGAGTAGAGCTGGCTGATCAGACTGAACATTGAGCATCGCTACATAAGTTCCTTAAAGCAGCAGTGAAATGTATAGACACGGCCTTTCCAGTGGGATAGACACCACACCACTATAGATGTTTCACAGATGAACTGGAGGCAGCAGCTGTCTGCAGTTCTAAACGCTTGTGCTGAGACATGGCAGGGACAAGAATTGTCCTTGTACCAACCCTTTTGTCCATGTGATCAACCATGCTGACCTCTCTGAAATCAAGCTGGCAACATGAATGGTGCTGGCTTTCAAAAAAACCACACTGAGTTCATCTCATTGGTACCCAAAACCCAAGAGAGCAGCAACAAAACGGAAAGCTTATCTGAAGACCTTAGCATTGAATAATACAGCTCTCACTTCAAAGAAAAATTTACACGCATAAGCATGCACATATATTTCTGTGTGTATATACGCACGCAAACCCCCCTCACATGTCACTTGTACCTCCAAGTTTATTCTAGTTATTTTTATAAATTTATTTTCATTACAACATTCATTATACTATATTGCTATAGTCAATGGCCAAAATTTGGCTTAGGCAAGGTTTGGGATTTTTTTTTTTTTGGAGGGGAAAGGGACTGTTTTGCTTTTTTTGTGAGGGCAGGAAGACAAGTAAGTTTGGTTGTTTTACTACCAAGTCCAGTGAAGTTAACAGTACCTCTGCTTCCTCACTAGTGGAAAATTAGAACATGCTTTAGACTATGTGAACATAACTTACACTCCTGATCTGCTTGTTGAATAGTTTTACTTTTTTTCATGCGTATTAGTACTTAAAATTCTACATCTTAAGCACTTAAATCTGCAACATGGATCTCAGGTAATACACTTATTAATTCATCATTCAAAGAAACATTGAACATTCTGCAATACCTAAATGCTGATGTCATGTTATATTGTTGGGGCAAAAAAAAAAAACCAAACGGATTTTAAAATACAACTTTAAATGAGCATAATTTACTCAGACAGTAAACTTACCGTCTCCAGCAGGCAGGCCTCGTTCTTTTTTCTCATCACATTTGTTGCATTCACTGAAGTACAGCAATAGAAACATATCCAGAAGAACCCAGACCAAAGAGGTGGCAAGGACCACCTTGCAATATGCAAATTTTTTCATGGCACTTTAAGTCAAATACAAAAATAAAAAAAGTATAAATAAAACTATCAGCAGGTTGCTTTAATCCAGTTTGAGAGACCACGTTCTACACCTGGAAAGAAAAAAGAAAAAGAAAAGAAAGTCACAAAAAGTTACCTGAGGAAAGAGCTAAAAGCAGAAATTAACTATATTTTATATGTAACAATTTAAATACCAAATGGTATATGTATAAAAACGAATGCTCTGTGCAGTCCAATGAGATTAAAGGAGCAGGCTCAATTAAAGCAGCATTACTGCAGTTCTTTACTATGTTAACTTTCATCACCTGAAACGTTAAATCATGCGATCAAAACAAAGTATTCACAAAGTATTTCCCAGTGGGAATACCTACCAGTTAAAACCAGAATTGCAGATATTCTTAACTTATAAAATAAATGGGAAATAAGACTCTTCAAAAACACACTAGAATTTTTAAATTCACATACACAGCGTCTCTTACGTACTCTCCATCTAAACTAAATAATTTACTGGAGAGGGGAACTTTAATCATAAGACATGATTATGCAAAAACCTTACAAAAACCTGTATTATTACAACTACTTTTAGTACAACTACCTTCCTTTAGTATTTCATTGTCATAATTTGATTCCTGCTTCCCCTCCCTCTCACCTTCCTGAGGGAAATTACTATGACATCCTTCTAAATACATCTTATTTCTTCCTATTGGCAGCAGGCACCTTCATGTCTCCATGGACCCCTACAAACTTTGGATGGCACAGCGACACAGGAGCCTGTAGCCTTCTATTTGTACAAGACTAGAAGGGTATATCTGCCTCTGTTTCCTGCAGAGGTGAGCATCAAGTGCCAGGAAAGAGTTTTGTTTGGGATATCTCAGTTTGCATCTATATTGCTTTGATAGACAGAGATGACTATACAAAATTAAGAACTGGAAAAGTATCTGTAATTTGGAAAAAAGGTTATAAAATAGCAGGTGAAGTTACCACAATGAAACATTAAGTTAAGAAAAAAAAAAAAATCCAAGGGGGTGTTTGGAGTTTTTTGTTCTGGATTTTGTGGGTTGTTTTCTTTTTAAATGTGTTTTGCCCTTTTTTGATAGTTTGTTCCTGTTTGTTTGGATTTTTAACTAGAACCAAGGGTGGGCCTGAACTCTGGATCTTGGAGTTGTACTATAAAGCTCTACAAAACCATCAGCTTGGTGATTAGGAGCAGTGAAAGACAAATAATTCGTTACAGACTACTAAGAACAGAACAGAAACTAAACCATCACTGTGCCGTTACACAGTAGTTTCTCATCTTCAGTGCTGTACGAGCATCCAGCATTGTCATTTCAAAAAGGATAGAGAAGGATGAGAAAGGACAAGTGAGACGGGCAAAAGGGTGAAGACAACAAGGAATAGCTTCATTTTAAGATACAAGCGATGAGAGTAGCATTTTTCCTGGCTGGGGAAGAGGTAACCTAAATCAAGTGGCAGATCTATAAAAATCAAAAGTTGTATGGAGATGGTAAACAGAGAAAAACTGCTAGGTCTACTTCTTGCCTTGGTGAGTGAAGAGAATGGGGGAAATGCAGATGACACTTTCTCAGTTCTCTTCACTAGACACACACTGGCATAAATAAATACTGTATACAGACGAGATCTGTCTGCCAGGGTACCCCTGTACTTACACCCTCCATACCATAGCTTTCTTCTTTTGCTCTAATTCAGGACACTACAGAAATGATCTGGCAAAAAAAAAAAATATCAAGTCATACCGCCACCCTGCTCGTACTTAAAAAAATGCTAATTAACATGTCTTAAAAGGAAACTGAATACATTCTTATCATCTCAGACTTCTTGAAGTTCAAATTTGTGAGATACTAGGCTTTAAAAGAAAGTCTACAATGAACAGGAGCACAGTGCTTAGAGGTCCTCAAATCAGCAAGAGACCAGGAGAACTGTAATCGAGACTTTCTGTCCATAATAATACCAACCATAACAGGCGTTTTAAAATGCATAAGCTGGCACTGTATCTGTCTCTAATACAAAAATTCCTTTGAGAGTTCAGTGAAATGTCAAAGAGATGCTCTGTGAATGCTCTGAATCCTTCAAGGGTGCAGGGAAGTGATTAGAAGACAGTAACGCAGTTCAACACACACTGGTTACTATTGATAAGGCCCTTCCCTGTACTTTTAGACAAAGGCTCCCACTTCCTTGGCCATTTTATCATCTCCTGAACTATATTGTATTTTTACCATTGATTTTATGACAGCACTTCCCCTGTCTGCCTACCAGCAGGATGCAGGCAGCACAACAGCGAAGCAGAGGGGCCCAGAAACACTGATAAAGCAACTGCTCTTAGTATTCCACGGCCTTGACTCAGACAGAGCTCCATAAAGAGGATTCCATCATCCAGGGCTTGGGCGGTAAGAAATGCTAGGAACCTCTGGTGCTGGAGTGGTGGTGGCTTTACCCCCAGGAGATGTGCTTAGAAACAAGAGCAGTAACACACAAAGGGCACCTATAAGGACACTGGCAAAAGAAAGGCTGAGAATAATGTAGATTGGGCATGGAAAAGCTTAGATACTTGCTGAGTTTCTTGACTCCTTTGTTAGTGGGTGCCCCAGGTCAGTGTCTAGGGGCAAAGTCTGTGGGAGTGAAACTTCACATGCAGTCAGACAGATTGAGTCCAAGCCACTTGGAGATGTGCAACTCCACGGCACCAGATGGGAGGCATCTGGGGTTGCTGAAGGAACAGACTGATCTTACTGGTCCTTCTTTATCTTCTCTGAAAGGTCATGGTGATCCAGAGAGTTGCCTCAGGATTCGGAAAAAAGCCATGATCAAGAAGAAAAAGGAAGATCTACAGAACCACCTGTTAATTAGGATCACTTCAGTCCTTGCAAAGATTTTGGAACAAGTCCTCCCGGAAACTACATCCACACAAAAAACCAAACCAAACCAAAAAACAAGAGGACAACTAGGAACAGACAGTACAGATTCACCAAGGGGAATCATACTTGTCCAACCTGGTAGCTTGCTTTAAGGACAGGATTGGTTTGGTGAGCAAGGGAAGAGCCGTGAATGTTGTTTAACTTGCCTTTAACAGGAACGGTGCAAGTCTTCCAGAGTACTTTGTGAGAACTGAGTGTGACATGACCTGCAGAAGTGGGCTACCACGTAGGTGGACAGCCAGCTGGATCACCTGGTTCTATGGGGTTTGACCAACAGTACAAAGTCTAGCTGACAGACATTCACCAGTGGTGTCCTTCAGAGGTCAAAACGGGAGCTGATACTGGTTAGTGCCTCTACTGAGAACCTGGGGCATGGGACCGAATGCACAGTCAGCAAAATTGTTGGTGACACCCAGCTTGGGCTAGAGCATGCAGATGATACCCTGAAACGCTATCCTGGAATGGCCCAGGGTGGCCAATCCAAGGGACATTCAAGGGCTAGAAAAAACAGATTGAAAACCTCAAAAAGTTCAATAAATGCAAGTATAAAGTCCTGTACCCAGCATGGAATAACTTTATTATCCATATAGGCTGGGTGTCAACAGGCTATGAAGCTGCTCTGCAGAAAGAAACCTCTGGAGCCTGACAGCAACTTTAAAATGAATCCGTGTGTTCCTACGGCAAAGGAAGTCAACTATAAACAAGTCCCATAACCACAGCAATAACCCCAAAATGCACAGATTTAATAAGTGTCTTTGCTACTGAGTAATGTAATAAAACTGAAGAGTTTTGGAAAACCAGGTAATTTTCACCCCTTCAAAATACTGGATAATAGATAACAAAACCTTTACACCGTGGAAGTAAAAAAGTATTAAAAACACCTTGAAAAGAGTAGAAACAGAGGCTGTAAGTTATCAGGAATAAAGTGAAATGAGAATAAAATGGGTATTTTCAAGTCTTGTTACTTCTGAAGGTCAAGTGACTTTTTTTTTTTCCCCTCTGACAAAATCCATGATAAGCTTGACACTGGAGAAAAAGGTCAACTTTAAAATTACTGCTCATACAAAGTACATTGTCTCACTTCGCCACCTTTTTTACCAACACAGTTGGCATGGGAAAGAATGCTTACTCTTTTCAATATGACACATGACTATTCAGTCATTTTTATCTTTGCACCAACTTCATCTTTGTTTATTCTAGTGATCAGTCTTCAATAAGACTTTGTAACGGACTTGACAAAGGACTTCATTGCCGCTATTCAAATAAATTAGGGTTTTACGCTGGATGTGGCACCTTAAACAGACAAAGCTGATGTAAAGTTTGTTTCCCAGGCTTGCAGATATGAATAAACAGAAGCTGGCACAAAGTAAGGGTTTATCAAAATCCTGACACAATATTTGCTATTTCTAAGCTATTAATATAAATTTCAATCCAATGGAAAGTGATTAACTGAACAGCATCCAAGAAAAGATTGATGCCCTACACAAAATTGAATTTTCAGCTTCTCAGTTTGTTTAGTAATGAGGGAGAAAAGACTGGCATAGTCTAAGGTAACATATTAGGCATATGGATGGATTTTTGAGCTAACTTCTAAAAAATGAAGTAAATGCAAATTGTCATATAAACATTGTCTAAAAGTCCATATATATTAATGAGGCCTATAAAGTTGAGAATGTCTATGTTTGAAAACAGAAGTGATGCCAACGCTAGGCTAGGTTTCAGAACTCCCTTACTCCTTTTGCCACTGTATTTTTTTATTTATTTATTTTTTTTACTGGCCCACACTGTTAAATTGTTGTTAGTACTGGTTTGCAGAGAGCTCATTACCATCAGCTAGGCAGTAAATAGGTCAGTTTGAGGATAAAGAAGGCATTACCTACTTTCAGTCCTATAAAAGCAAATGTAAAAAACATTCCAATCAGAGGGTCAACACATCGCCTGTGGAAAACACGTGTATTCTGTGTCTTCTTCACAAACGGACACACACGTGGTAAACTTCATCAGGCAAAAAATATTCATGAGCTGGAGGGTGCCAGTACTCTCCTCTTCTCAGAAGTTAACGCAAGACAACTACTCTTCATTGGGCTACACTCATTTGATAGATTTGGAAAGGTTTTCGCATTCAAAAGTCATCTGCCCAGTACAACTCAACCACAGCACATTCTGAGGAAGTGATGAGAGAAAATTGTTCATACCAGTCTGAGCAGTATAAGAACAAGTCATTAAAAGCAAACCCACTCTTCAGAAAAATATGAGAAAAATAGGTCAGTAAAATCAATTCCTATTCTTGCTCTGTGTAGGAAGACTACATTTTTAATTAATCAGAAGTGAATTTTCAATTCATAAGTCAATTTTTTTAAATTGGCCATTTGAAAAAGCTATCAATTATGTTTCTAAAACCAGTAGGCCTTGGAAGAAAGGAAGAATAAAACAGAAATATAGGAGTAGCTGACAATACTTGAAAAACAAGGATGAACTTCATACACAAAAGCAGAAATTATTGGTTCATAAAGGTTTTCCTGCAGATAAATTAGGAAGCATAAATATGCTTATAAATGTGGATGGTCTTGTGAGATTAAAGTCTGGCTCATCACATAGAAAAGCAATGCCAAAAATGGAACAACAGATATGTACTTCATCCACAATTTAGTCAAACTGAAAGGAACTAAGCTGCTGTGCACTGGAACCTCTGATGCTTCTGATGTAGAATCACAGAATCACACAATAGTTCGGATTGGAAGAGACCTTCTTATCTAAGTAGTCTTTACTTAACCTCTAATCTTTCATGATTAGTTCCAATTACTTCTACAGATACATAGTAAGGAAATAATATTTCTAAACTGAGTAGAAACACTTTCAAAACCAAGCTCTTCCAGTTACTGCAACAAAATTTTAAAACATTGCTATTTTGGTACCTACAGTTTTCAGAAACATCTTAACTATGATCATTTAACTTCTGAAAACAGTTTATCATTTGCAAATTAGTGCTTAAAGGTTTCTCAAATGAGTTAGTAAGCAGCATGTACTATTTTGATTAAAACTCCTCAACATTTTCCAAGAAACCAAGCAAGCGTTTGGTCAACACTTCCCAGCAGTTCCCACTACTGCGCAGTCCTTCCTGATTCTTTTCCTAATCAGCACTATTCAGATAAAAATGATCATCTGCAGATTAATAACTACCTACTATGGACTAAATATAAAAATATACCAGAAATATAATTTGTCTTCCTTTAATAAACATGAGGCATGTGCAAATTATGTGCAATCGGGGCAAGGACATGGAAATTACCAAACCCAAGATGAAATAAAACCAACTGAGACTATCTGCTCCGGTAAAACCAGGACAGTCCTGTACAAGCCCTTTGCAGGGCCCAGAAAGAACGGTCACATGAAATTTCAAAAAGTGTGATAACAGAAAAGTCTGGTAATTTACTACACACGCTACCTAAAACAGGCATAAACACAAGGATATTCAGAAGGACAGCAAGTAGTCCAGATGTATGGGTAGTTTAATATAATAAATAACATTAATATGGCATTAACATAGTATACATTAATGTAGTGATTACTATGGTGCGGAGTATATAAATACTACAGATGTTTCTAGAATGATCAGGGATATAAGTAGATCAGAAGTTGAATAAAAAGCAGTAGAATTTTGATAAAATTAGCACAGAATAGATTCCATTCAATCTATAACTGATTTCGAAGTTACTACTGCCAGCTGCTGCAAAGTGTTTTAAATGTAGCTCCCACAAGGAAAATAGTTATTTAAGGTGAGGAAGATCAGGATTAATACAAAAAAACCAATGCGGATAAACAATATGATTACAACAAAGACTGTAAAGGCTTATAAAAAACCAACTTAGTGGGCTGATAAGAATGCATCTTCAATAATCCAGCAACTATTTTCTTCAATAGCAGTAAATTTCTGCATAGGTATGAAGTTATCAGGTATTACAGCACTGGCAGGTAAGTTCAAACAACCATTATTCAAGTCTTTTCCCTCTTGCATTGCACAGCAGATATTGCCTCTCCTGACAGCTACAGAATCAGCAGTCCTTTCAGGAAAGTAGATTTATGAGCCAATAGACAATTATTTCTTTTCCTGAAACTACCGCAGTCTTAAATAGGGCTACTGACCCCTCAGATGGTAACAAACAACTTCTTCAAAGCTGTAGTTCCTTCTGCTACCCTACCCAGAGGCCCAGAAGGCTGAAGCGGGATTTTATTTGGTTTTCTTTTTCGAGAAAATTCACAGTTGGTGACCCAGCACTTAGATTTTTCAGTACAGCAACATTCCTGCCAATCAGCCTCCCAGAGTTATGAACTGGCTCCAATCTTTAATAAAACTCTGACGAGTTGTGCTAGCTGGTCTTCCAACTCCAACACTAGGGGACTCAAAGAGGAAAATCCAGGTCACATCAGCATATGTGTTCTAGGTGAAAACCTCCATTGCCTCAAGAAAAACCATTTTGTCATGTGAGCTCCAGACCTTGCGAGTTCACCATTACTCAGAAGAAATGCCTTTTTAAAACTAAGTCATTTTAGCTTCCCTATCAAAGTTAAATGCTAGTGCCAAGGCTCTTTCAAGAAGTGAGAAGCTGACCTACCTTATATTACAACGGGATAGCGTCAAAGTAGTAGAGATTAGGCTATTAATATCGTATTTGCTGTTTGCAACAAAAATCTGTAAACACCTCCACATATTTTAGATACTTGGGACTGTGATGTTACATGATGTAACAAAACATGAAGGCTTCTAGCCAAAAGCAGCATCACTTGGCCATACAAGGCATATGTTCACTAAGACCAAATGCATGCAAGCTGTCAAGAATTCCTAATAATCAAGAAGCTGCAGATTCCAAAGACTATTTAAAATCATCTGGCAGGTGCAAGATGAGCTATAAGTAGACCAGGCTAGCAGACAGCCTGTTAAAAGTTAAAATTCCTGCTGAAAAATTTTAGATTTACTATGGTGAGCAATCTTCTTTAAGAAATCACACGCACTAATTGAATCATGTGGAAGTAAAAACATAGAAAACTGTTCCATATTCTCAACGCTCATATTTCCATCCTCCTTCATAATGTTTCTGCATAGTCCAGAAAATAAAATTTACTTCCAAAGTTTTTTAAAAGTTCTACATTAAAATGTCAAACTGCAATATCAGTTTTTACCAGCTGAGACTGAACTAAAATTACTATTATTCTTATTAATAGATCACTCTTCATACAGATGTGTCAAATACTAAATAGAATTTTCTGCAGATTACACTTTCTTCAGTCTGCACATGCCAACATTTGCACACATCAGGTAGCATTTGTTTTTGAAGTATTTTGAGGAAGTAAGGAGATTCTTCCAAAACCACTGATGAATGCAGAGACGGCTGGAATTTACTCTGTTCTACTATTAGGATGGAAGTTAGAAAAGGAGAAAACTAGCAACTCAGGTGTCAGTATTGCACAGTATCGCACCTCAAAGAGTCACAAATTTCAAGGAGAAATATTTGACTACTTAAAGAGTCAGAAGAATTCACCACCACCACGCTAGTTACACATTTCTCATAATCAAAGACTTAAGCGGACTATGAACAATCAAGTGAACAAAGCTTTTACAAGACATTCTTGAAATGTTCCTCATGTTAAAGGAAACTTAAATCTTGCAAGCTAACTCTCAAATGTTCTAAAATATCCAACCTCCATAATGCTTCTGATTATTCTTTAGATATGTATCAAAGCCAAGAGCAAGAGTAGAATAAAATTGTTAATTCTTCAAACACTTTTAAAGAGAGCAGAAAATTACACGGGCAAATAGTCATCATTAAGGATGAATCACTAATGGGCAAGAATTGAACTAAAGAAAAGCAGAGTCAGCTAATTAGAAAAAAAAAGATTGTAAAGGAGATTTCTGGAAACAGTGTAAATGGCAGTGCACAGATTCAATCATCCTTCCGTGAGTAACTGCAGAAACCTCTAGTCCTGAAAATCTCCTATTGTAGATTAAAAAATCCAGAAGGGGAATGAAGAAATATCAAATGAATTCAAATAGCTCTTTTTTTTTCAAAACATTTTAAGTGTTCCAGAAGAAAAGCTTTGAAAGTTACAGAAAAATTGATGTTACATGCTTGGGCCATAAGTTGGCTGAATTCTGCCTAGAGTTAACGGCAGAACTTGCTGATAAATCAAATACAGGCAGATGCCAAGTTAAAAAACTCCTGAATAGGATAATGCATGTGACTAAATGTGAAGACTTAAAGAAATGGGAAATGTAATTTGACAAAATAAGGGTGACAATCATTTAAC
Organism: Coracias cyanogaster; assembly: GCA_033124195.1. Lineage (NCBI taxonomy): Eukaryota > Metazoa > Chordata > Aves > Coraciiformes > Coraciidae > Coracias > Coracias cyanogaster. The sequence continues at coordinate 33,978 of JAVSBS010026921.1, read as the reverse complement.
ACATGGCAGATCATATTATCTCAAGTAAAACGAAGAACGGTAAAGAATTAAAAACTTCTTAACAAGTTTTACTTCCCATCCCTTTAACAGTGATGTTCCGATAGTTTTAAAAAAATTAAAACTGCCGCACACCCCGCCACATCTCAGAAAACACCAAAATCCTAACCAAAAGTAGCTCAGCAGTTTTACTGGGCTAAACTCTGGTTGAAACATCGAGAAAACAGCAGATCTCCATCCAAAAAACCTTGCACCCCACCAGGAAAAAAAAAAAAAAAAAAAAAAAAAATCAAAATCGAAACCAAACAACAAACAGAACATATGCTTGTTTCTCTCCCTCTAGAAGGAAAAGCCTGACTAGAAATGGAAAAAAAAAAAAAGGCAGTATTGCTTGATTTTCTGATAAATTCATGAAATTCTTGCCACATTTCTCACAAAAAAATTTGTGCCCTTTTGTTATATCCATACGCAAATTTAAATTCTACATAGGAAGCAAATGGCTGTATTTATACAGACAAGCCCTATAGCTCTTAAACATACATTCACACAAAGTCGATCTGCAAATCATAAATCTGTCTGCTCAGCAGGTATCTTCTGCTACTAGCAACTGATTTGTACTTAATTAACACACATAGTATTGCACTAAGGATAATATTCTTCAAATCCATCCCTCACTTTCCCTCCTACTTGTACTCACTTGCTTTAGATTTAGATTATCTTAATTCTGTCTTCCCAGAGATCTCTGACAAGAGAAGCTTGAGAAATACCACGCTTTTAAGGTCTTTATTTTCATTGTAAATCCGTGTGAATGTACACATGGTATTCAAAAAAGCAACCATGAGATTTTCTTCAAGGATCCATAGATTTGTCCATGTTACCTCTATTTCTAAAGTAGGCAAGTTTGTATTTGGGGTTCTACTAACAAGACAGACTAACAAAGCAGATTTCTGGAAATCCTTTAGAACTTAGGATAAATTATAAGACTGGACAAAGAAAGAAGAAACTGATAGAGAATTTGCTAGAACAGTTTGCAAACAGTCCAATGTAGCAAAGGCTCTTCTTCAGGTCTAGAGTCCTGGATACTTTGCGCCCACAGCATCTCAGTTTCCAGCACCAGTACTGGTATTTCCACAGGACCTGAGCTTAAACTCTAGAATTCAAGCTTCAGGTAAGCTATAGAGATTTATATCCTGAAGCACCTGTGATGCCTGATAGTACAAGAGAATATAGAGAAATATCAGTACTGTCCATTTTAAAACCATTGCAAAGGTTAGTTTCGCATTTTGGGACATTCTCACACAGAAGTCTACTCTCCCTTCCCTTTTCACTGCATTTTCCCTTTTGATACTCAAACAAGCAAATGCCTTAACTCTCTGGCAGGCAGTAGCTCTGACCAATTCTGTTCCACGCAAACAGATGCCCTCTCCTTCTCCCATTGTTCTTAGATCTACATCTCCTAGGTTGCTACCATACAAACAAAAACTACGATAACAGGTAAAGTATAGGCAGGATGAAAAAACCTGAGCTTCTGTTGCTGCTGAAATCAAGAGTACATACCAAAAGGAGGAGACAGGAGACCCCGTCTGTCTAAGAAATATACAGCTGCCCATATGATTCAAAAAACCGGATGCACAAACTATGCATCTATCCACCGAATGTCTTTCTGTAACTGTAAAAGTAGGCAACTACAAATGATGGATCTAAGCACAGAAATTGTAATTGATCATGGACATACACTTAGCTCATTATAAGTTATCAGCAGGCAAAGCTTCCATTACTATATTATTATAATATTCCATTGAGTGGAAGGGAGAAAACCCAGCTTGAACCACCCAGGTCATATGCAAATAAATGAAAACACTTTCACATTAGCAGCCCCTACAAATATGAATGCATAAAAAAGCTAGATTGGTAGACAAACAAAAAGCCCAACTGAATGGTCATAAAATACTGGCAGAGAAGCTTGATGGCAAACAAAAAGGTAATATATGGCCAGCCAGCAGAATAAAATAACTTTTAAATACAAAATACTGAGACTATAGAAAAAAGAAGACTAAAAAGGACAAGAAGTTCTGTCTATTAATTTCCCTGTGAACAGTTTTGCCTTCTCCCCCCGTCCCAAACCAGATATATTAGATAAGCTTACCAAAAAATACTTAGAAACCAAGAATTCCTTTGCCAGTATTTCCAGACAAGCTAAATGCTGGCTACATTGAAGACTTTCTTAGACTCATCTCTGGTACTACAGTAAATATTGTAAACCTCTTCATATTTACTAGAGTAGCACTTCCAAACAATTAAGCAAAAAAAAAAAAAAAATCCATTACTTAAACTTGGTTTGATGAAACTTAAAAATACAAAGTATTGAGACCAAGAGCATGTTGCATTTAAATCAAGCCAATAGTGACAAAGAACATCTTGTTTTTATAGTTCTTCAGAATTAACTTTCTTCTGCACACTGGATGTGCCATTATAAAAAAGCATACCATTACTCATGAGAGAAAATGTAACAAGAAAGAAAAATGTCTACAAAAAGTGGATGAATATATATTTAAAGAAGCTCTTGGGTAGCCCTACAAAGTCACTGTAATCCCGCACAAATGCTGTAATTAGATGTACAGTTTGGATTTCCAAAGGTTAAACAGAACTACTGAGCACTCTTCACAACGTTCAGCTTCAGTGAAAACAAAAAAAAAATTAACATTCAAGCTCACATTTGATCAAAAGCAGTAGTATGGAAACAATAAGTTGAGTTCTATAGAAAACCGCAATCCTATTTTGTTAACAGCTTCAAAAACCTGTATTTTTTTAAACAAGAACAAATCTATAATGTTTCAGCTCATTTGTGAAAGAAAATGTTAGAAAAACAAAAATTAATGAAACTGGAAAAAAAAAAACAACCTGTTTTCACTTGATCATAGAAAGTCATTTTCACACGAAAATGCTACATTTCCAGCACTCTGTAATAAATGCATTTCAAATGTTGCTGATTTCTTAATATTCTAGAAGAAAAACGGCAGAATCACTCACATGTTAAATTTCAAGGCTATACTCTTACAGCTAGTGATTCCAAAATAGGTATTCCACCTGGCTTAACTTTTACCTTTTCATCTCAATATAAAAAAGGTTTGGCAAATTTAAATGAAACAGCCATATCAAGATAAAGGCATTAAATCAGCAGGGGAAAGTAATAAATAAAATTTATAATTTGTTATTTGTTGCACTGTGCAGCAGTCCAGAGAAATCTGAAGTGTGATATGTAATTTAAGGCAGCAAGATTATTTCTTGAAACAGTTGACTTTTTCCCCCAGTTACCAATAATATTGACGCTAACAATTTTCTGCATAGCTACATAGACAAAACCGTCAGTGGGACGTTAGGTATGGCAGAGATGTATTAGACTTCACTAAATTACTTAAATTTCTTCAAATACTTAGGTGCTTACTACTTTGCCATTTTTTTTCCAGAAGGCACTTTGTAAAAACCAGCTCATGTCTTTAATTTGACATGCCATTTTTGCTTATATGAAGCTGGTAGCAGCTTAAGCTTTTTTATAATTCAAAATTCATACCTGACTAGAAGCCAGGAGAGGAACAGGTCACCATAAAAAAGGTTAATCTGTCAAAAAACATTAGAAAATGGAATATGATGGAACTGTTTTTCAAATTCAGCTATACACTAATTGGGGATCAGGGCATTTGAGTAATACAATCACTTTTAAACTTTAAATCAGATACTTCTTCAAGCCTCTTTTAAACTCCTGTGCTCCAATTCATTTAAAATTACTTTTCAGTAATTTTTTGGAAAGATTTTCAACCACCCATGGTTTTTAACCATGGTTAAAGATTCACCAACATATTACTCATTACAGTACTTGCTACTCCATCTTCTCCCTCATTCTAACACACTGGCCTTCTGCTTTGCCAGCACAAACTTACACAGCAATGAGGAAACTCAATCAGGGAACTGATTCAATTGAAAAATAACCAAGAACTGTTGTGGGTTTTTAGACACATCAGTTTCCCATTGAAGGCTCAGACCAAGAATTCAGACCAGTCAGGTATTCCCCCCATCCCAGCAGTTATTTTTTTACGAGGGTGGTGAAACACTGGCACAGGTTGCCCAGAGAGGTGGTAGATGCACCACCACGGAAACATTCAAGGCCTGGTTGTTTGGAGCTCTGAGCAACCTGATCTAGTTCCTGATCGTTGCAGGGGATTTGGACTAGATGACCTTTAAAATGTCCCTTCCAACCCAAAACATTCTATGATTCCCACTCAAATCTATTACCTTATTAAAGTTAACAACAATAGAAGAGGTGTCTGCGCTACAGCAAAAGAAATCTCAGCGGAGTTACAGGTTGCAAGGCCATGAGTGGTAAATCCAGAAAGAAAATAATTGCTTTGCCTTTTTTTTTTTTTGACCTTGAGTTTTTTATTCTGAGTAGCATCTACTATTATTTAACAGTATTGGGTAGTAATTTTGGATATGTTTTCCCTCTCCTCTAAATTAATGCTTGTTCAAGCTATACTTTAAGCACCAGATGTAAGAGTATATGCCAGATTAAGATCTTCTGAAGATGACTGGAAAAGGATCCACTTACTCCTGAAATGGGCTTTTTTCTTTTTACCACACTGAACCTGAACTTCAAAGTTGACCCCAATGGGTTCTTCAGAACTCAGTCTGTGAAAACTAATCTTATGAGAGGTGCTAACACGTTCAGTAAAGAAAAAAAAATCAAGGTGAAAAACAAGCACAAAACGTCAATACCAAGGATATCAAGTGGAGCACAGCATTTAACACACTAAATACAACTGAGCTGGTTCATATTTTCTGCCAAAGGGAACAGACTTGCCATATCACATCTTTGCCCATCTGTATTATTCAACTTCGTTTCTCCTTGTTTTAATCAAGCTTAAAAAAAAAAAACAACAAAAACTAAAAACAACCAGTAGCAAGTGGAGATGCACAAAAAGAGAAGGCTTGATGAGAACTTAGTTGTTAAATGCTTCATCGGGCAGCCAGTGTCTACACAGTGCTAGTTTAATAAGTCATCTCTTGTCCGAGAAGGATGCTTTAAGGGAACTGTGTTTATGTGTAGACATACAGACAGAAAATAAAAAACAGGCTTTCTTCGTTCAGCTGGATGGAAACTTGATCTGAATTCCAGTCCACTGGCCTAGATCGCCCTTTTCAAGATTCTATCATACCGAGAGAGCAAAGGTAAGTTTAGGAGAATTAAAAATAGGGTGCTTCACCTACTTGGATATTGAATTTTCCAATATCCAGAGACAACCACAGTAACAGATAAATTAGGCTTGTGCTAATAGCTAAAGGGAGTCTTATGGACACCTGTTTGATAACCGAGCAGGCCCACCAGGACCCTGAAGGAACAGGAAAAATAAAGAATGTGCATGCGGTGGTTTGACCCTGGCTGGAAGCCACATGCCCAAAGCCACTCTATCACTGCCCTCCTCAGCTGGACAGGGGAGAGAAAATACAATGAAAAGCTCATGGGTCAAGCTCATGGGTCAAGATAAGGACCCATGGGAGAGATTACTCACCAATTACTGTCATGGGCAAAATAGATTCAACTTGGGGACATGAGTTTAGTGTATCACCAATCAAATCAGAGTAGAATAATGAGAAATAAAAACTGTATCTTAAAACACCTTCCCCCACCTCTCCCTTTTTCCCAGGCTTAACTTGACTCCCAATTTTTCTCTCTCCTCCCAAGCAGTGGCACAGGGGGATGAGGAACACGGGTTCCAGTCAGTTCATGACATGCTGTCTCTGCTGCTCCTTCCTTCTCAGTGGGAAGGCTCCTCACACTCTTTCCCTGCTCCAACGTGGGTTCCCTCCCACAGGAGACAGTTCTCTACAAGCTTCCCTAACATGGATCCTTTTCCCATGGGCTACAGTTCTTCACAAACCGCTCGAGTGTGGGTCCTGTCCACTGGGTGTAATCCTTCAAGAACAGAATGCTCCAGCGTGGGTCTTCCACTGGTCCTGCCAGGAGCCTGCTCCAGCACGGGTTTCCCACAGGCTCACAGCCTGCTTTGGGCAACCACCCGCTCCAGCATGGAGTCCTCCACAGGCTCCAGGTGGCTATCTGCTTTACCATTAACCACCACGGGCTGCAGAGGAACGGCCTCTCTCACCACGGGCTTCACCATGGGCTGCAGAGGGATCTTTGTTTCAGGGCCAGGAGCATCTCTCCCCCTCCTTCTTCACTGACCTTGGTGCCTGCAGGGTTGTTTCTCTTACATATTCTTCATCCTCTCTCTGGCTGCAGTTATGCAGATCAGTTTTTCTATTCCCCTTCTTAAACATGTTACCACAGAGGTGCTACCACTATAGCCTTGACCAGCTGCAGGTCCATCCTGGAGCTGGCTGGCATTGGCTCTAGGTGACACAAGAGAAGCTTCTAGCAGCTTCTCAAGGAAGCTACACCCTGCTACCAAAACCCTGCCACGCAAACCCCATACAATGCAATGACACAGTAGCAGCAAATATGCAGTCTTTTAAGCGCTCCCTTTGCTCTAAGATGCACCCAAAGCAGACAGACCTGACCAAAGTGTCAAAAATTCCTGGATCACGCTTTGTACTAACCTCCTCTGCAGGTTTACAGCCATCTGGATGGTCCGCTAGCATGGATGGCAAAATCGTGATACATCACTGTAGAACGCCTGTGGTAGGAACCATAGAGCAACAGACTGGTCTAAGCCATTCTGACATGAAGGTAGAAGCAAAAGAGGTTTTCCATCCACAAGGTCTTAAGGCTGTCCTAGAAGAACAATAGAAATTTGAATAAGTTCCAGACTCAATTCTAGCAGAGCTTGAGGTGGAAAGGGAAGAACATTTCCCAGCATTTAAGACTGAAATTCAAAATATTGTGTAAGGGATAAGGAGCTAAAAGACTGCTTCTAAAAAGAGACAGTGAACTGAGCCTGTGAGGAAAACAACATATGCAGGGTAGAGCGGAGAGGTGGAACAAGTCATCAACATTTTTTAGCCTTTCAGATGATATGATTTCAGTGGGAGGACTGCCTGTCCTCCCAAATAAGCAGTTATCTATTTTTGAGTTCTATATATGTCACCCTCGATCCAATCATGAACACTTAGCACAACAAACTACGAATTGTTCTCGATGAGGCTAGAAAACAGCCTCCTCAACGGCGCACATTCACATGAGCTGCTCCCCAGATGATCATTCTTCTGGACTACATTTTCCCATACATATTCTAGTCTATAGATGTAGGTTTGTTGTTTTTTTTTTTTCTTAAACATTCTTTCATCTCCCGCTCACAAGTGAAACATTAACATTTATAATGACAGCTTTTGTATATAAAAAAAAAATGTTATTAAACTAACACAGACCTGATGCTTAAGAAGTAATGTCTTTTCACTTCTAAAAAGAAGTGACACCTGAAAAATGATGCCTGAGACTTCCAAGTGTTATCTGTTAAAATTTTAGCAGTATTGAATTCCTTTTAATCTCTTCCATTACTCAGTTAATACAGCAATGTCTGAAGGAAATTCTAAGCAGCTGAAAAGTAAACAAATACCTTAACACAGAAGAAAGCAGATTTTTTCAAGTTTTAATGCAATCATAACTTGCTACACTGAAGTAATATTTGCCATATATTATGAGCTTATGTGATATATTTGCCATATATGATCCCACTAAGTTTTTCAAGTTTACTGCTCTACCTGGTTAAACTATACGCCTTATGTTTTCCCTGTCCAGATGAAATATTATGTACGAGAAAAAAAAAAAAATGATGATGCTATGATAACATGACAGTATGGAGGAGACACGGAAAAGAAAGCAAAGATTGCCAGTGATGGAAAAAAATGCTTGTCAACTGCTTATTCTGAAACAAATTATTAGCCCAGTACTGAGACAAATGAAGTAAGTACAATACCTGGCAGTTTCCCACTTTTTTGCCTATCAAAATAGAAAGGCAAAATGTCCTAACTCCTAATTTTATTCTCCCTTTGAGGACAGATTACAAAAATACTGATAAAGCATAATGATAGAATAGGAATAGCAAGCAGTTTTATATCCACAGAAGTGGCTTACAGTCTGAGTTCTAAAAGAACGGGCTAAGGATCTCCCAGAAACTTTTGCCAAATATGAAAAAAATAGGGAAGTTTCAAAGGGCCGGAAAAATATGGATTAATAAGATTATTCAAGACATACCCAGCAAGACACCTAACAGACCACATGACCATTACCTTTCTCAAAGTGTTAAGAATTGAGAGATCCTGATACAAGCCTGAAGAAACCCAACCACCTTTATCAATGCAAACTAGTCACAGCCTTCAAGAAGGTCAACACACAGACTTCTATGACGTATCTGACCAGGTATTGACCTGTGGTATTGACACATTGCACTGTAACATGTAATACCAAAAAAAAAAAAAAATTAAAAATCAGAGTTCCTTATGTTAAATTGCTCTTTTTTATATCACTTTTCCTCAGTAGAACTCAAGTGTCTTACAGAGGTGGAGAACATGTTCCATTTTTACAGATGGGGAAACTAGGCCATTACTGGCGAAGCGGCTGGCAAATCTGCAAGCAAGTTTTCTTCTATCGGCTCAAGAGGTTTAACAGAATTATCTGTCTATACATGTATCTGATTAGATGAAGAGTCGTATTTTAGTGATTTTACTAATTTACGTATTTCTTAAATGATCCTAAGACAACAGGCTCTTCATTCAGTGCTGTCCAGACATGGGACAGAAAGAGCTCTTATAAAACACACAAAAAGCCAACACTGAGACCTGGACACACACAGAATGGTCCACTTTGCCATTAGTAAGCAAGGCACATCTACCACGGGCAGATGCTCACTTTTTTGTAGTGAACTTCCACACACTTAAAAACTTATAATTGCCCTCGATCTCTTCTTTGGCTTACAAAAATGCCAATTCAGTCATTCCTTCTGCACATACCATCGTTTCTAAATCATCAGCCGTTGTGATTACCATTACCCTCCTGAGGCAAAATAATTGTACCTACATCTTTCTTGACGTACAATGGCCCAAACTGATACAGTACGTTAACCTTACAATACAGAACAGAGCAGTTTCAACCCTGCATGTTGTCCAGGTTATACCACCGTTTATTCATGCTAATACATACACATACCTCTTCTTCCTGAACAAGGCTGCATTGTTAATTCATTTTATAGAACTGCTCTGGTTGGAAGAGACCTTCAATATCATCAAGCCCAACTGTTAAACAAGCACTGCCAGGTCACCACTAAACCACATCCCTCAGCACCACATCTATACATCACTTAAGTACCGTCAGGGATGGTGACTCCACCACTTCCCTGGGCAGCCTGTTTTAGTGCTTTACAACCCTTTCGGGGAAGACATTTTTCCTAATATCTAATCTAAACTTCCCCTAGTACAACTCGAGGCTGTTTCATTTTGTCCTATTGCTTGCTACATAGGAGAATAGACTGACCCCCAACTCACTACAACCCTCTTTCAGGTAGCTGTAAATAGTGAGAAGGTCTCTTCTCAGCCTCCTTTTCTTTCCAGTGTAAACAACCCTATTTCCCTCAGCCGCTCCTTGTCAGACTTCTTCTCTAGACCCTTCACCAGCTTCATTGCCCTTCTTCGGGCATGCTTCAGCACCTCAATGTCCTTCTTGTAGCAAGGGGCCCAAAATTGAACACAGAACCCAAGGTGCAGCCTCAATAGTGCCAAGTACAGAGGGATGATGACTTCCCTACTCCTGCTGGTCACACCATTTCTGACATAGGCCAGGATGCTGTTGGCCTTCTTGGGCACCTGGGCACACTGCTGGCTCATATTCAGCCAGCTGTCAGTCAGAGCCCCCAGGTCCTTTTCCACCAGCCTCCAGCCACACTTCCCCAGGCCTGGAGAGTTGCTGGGCGGTGTTGTGACCCAAGTGCAGGACCCGGGACTTGGCCTTGTTAAACTGCATACCGTTGGCCTTGGTCCACTGATCCAGCCTGTCCAGATCCCTCTGTAAAGCCTCCCTACCCTAAAGCAGATTGACACACTTGCCTAACTCGGTGTCATCTACAAACTTACTGAGGGTGCCCTCGATTCCCTCATCCAGATCACTTGTAAAAATATTAAACAGAACTAGCTCCAACACTGAGCCCTGGGGAACACCATTTGTGACCAGCCACCAAATGGATTTAACTGCACTCACCACAACTCTTTGATTTTGGCCATCGAGCCAGTTTTTTTACTCAGCAAGAAAACCTCCCATTCAAGCCATGAGCGGCCAGTAGTGAATGCTGTAGCCACAATGCTGTGGGGTACTGTGTCAAAGGCTTTACTGAAGTCTAGGTAGACTAGTGAGCCTTTCCCTCATCCACTAAACAGGTCACCTTGTCATAGGAGATCAGGTTAGTCAAGCAGGACCTGCCTTTCATAAATTCATGCTGACTGGGCTTCATCACTTGGTTGCCCTGTACGTGCTGTGTGACGGCACTGATGATTATCTGCTCCATAACCTTCCCTGGCACCAAGGTCAGACTGACAGGCCTGTAGTTTCCCGGAGCCTTCTTCTGGCCCTTCTTGTAAACAGGTGTCACGTTGCTAACCTCCAGTCAACTGGGACCTCCCCAGTTAGCCAGGACTGCAGAAAAATGATGGAAAGTGGCTTGGTGAGCACTTCTGCCAGCTGCCTCAGTATCCTTGGGTGGATCCCATCCGGCCACATAGACTTGTGTGCGTCTCAGTGGTGTAGTAGGTCACTGACCATTTCCTCTTGGATTGAGGGCTTCATTCTGCTCCTCATCCCTGTCTTCCTGTTCAGCACTCAGAGGAGTTATAATCTGTTGGTTATCCTAGATCGTCATGGGGAATGGGGTGTCAGGAACAACTTAAACAGTTCTTCTCCATCTTTTATTTTTATGTTGTTTTGACCTGACCATAAAGCATATCACTTATTCTTCTAAATCACATTCTATTCTTTCGTATCATCTTTCCAACACTCAAGATTATTCGGAATTGCCATACAAGCTTCATGTACCTGCATTTATTCCCCAAAACATCTTGTCTTCAGATTTCATAACCACACATATGCTATTCCATTACCCAGTTCATGAACAAGAACAATAATCTAGAACGACACAAAATCCCATAAAACATGCTTTCCCTTGCTGAAAGCGAACTATTGAAAAATAAAACTCTGGCTACTGTTAACCCAATGATTTTACACATATCCTAAAATAGCTTTTTTTATCTAGGCCACGTTTCCTTAGCCTGCTCTGTAAGAATATCACATGTGGCTTTCCCCAGTCCACAAGCTTCCTGTTGTAGAGGATGTTAGATTGGCTTGATTATATGTTTCTGATCTTCACAATAGGGCCTCCCAACTTGCTTACCTAAACTGCATGTTCAAAGATAGGATTGTCTTACCTTTAACTACATCTATTCGGCCTGTTTCTACTTTAGCTGTATTTTCCATTATACCTTGTCAAGGACAAGAATTTAGGCACAATATGAGCACAGATTGGCTATTTTCTCATGGTTCTGACACAAGAGCCATTTTAGCTAGAAACAGGCAAAAGAAATCAAGGTGTAGAAGATGCACTGTGCCCTTTCATTCTCTTGATGTAAATCCAAAGTCATCCAGAAAAAGTAATAACCTAAACACACTGCTGATGTGGACAGGCAAGTGGGTTAGGAGACCTGGACACCAAGAACAGAGTATGTAGGTGGGTAAAACCAAGAAAACATCTGCTGCAACAGCAGTTACGAGTACTTAAGATTAAGGCTACCAGTAGCCATCAGCTTCAGTGCTCCACACCACATTCCACTGCTACACCATTTAAACTGAAGACTACTTCTGCTTTAAACTGTGCATACAAATAGGCTTCAAATGAAATTGCTGGAGCTGGGATATTGGAATTTGGAATCCAAGCAGCTTCTGTTAATAAGAAGTTCTTACATCAACTCCAAGTTATTTCACAGGATGAAAGTTAGGTGAGGATTATTCTAGGCAGAGATTGCCCTTGCCAGTAATTCTTACCGTCCTGTTTCATACTACCTTACCACCAGCTAAATATTCTGTCATCACAACCACCAGACCCTCTGGACAGTGGGTGCCTTAGCTTTTATTAGTGGCACCTAACAACGAAGAAAGGTTCCTGGAAAACGGACATTTCAGGGGACTCAATTAATTTCAGCTTTTATTTAAGCCTAAACAAATTTTAGCCAGCCACTCTGATACGCTGACCAGATTCACAGCCACAATGTTTGTACAGTGCAAAACAAAATTGTCTCATATTCATGTGTCTATACTGGACAGTCTCAATATTTGCATTCCCACTATTCAGAGACCTTCCTTCTGACACATTTAATGTTAGTAACTGCAACAATCACGCAGAGCTACCTATGCACAGTGAATTACCTATTACTAGTTGTCACTCTATATCCCACTTACCACTTTCATCTCTTCCTAAATACGGGCTGACTGTATTATTTTTTTAGTCATGCATTAACTTCTCAAGTCTGTACAGTAAATTTCTGTTTATTCAGTGACATATCTCCCTCCACACATAAAATGATACAGCTGCCATGAAGTAGGTAGCCAATTCCATTTCATCAGCTTATTTTTTGACCAGCACAGTCCAGTGGTATGACCCTGCAAACAGTCAGAAACATCAGAGCAAAGGAGCACACAGGAAAGCATGAAAAGGAGATTAAACTATTAGCCTGCCAAGAAAACTCCAAAGAAAACAGATTTATAACACTGAGAAAACTGTATCTTCTACCTGGTCTTGAAGTGACCAGCAATATATAAAAACCCCATATTTTTATATGGTTTATACGATTTATTCCATAAGTCTCAATGGCTTTATCTTACACAGGAAGACAACAAAGGAAGTAATAACAATTTTAATAAATCTTGCTCAATACATACTACTCAAAGATTTTTTTCCTCCATGAAATTTGTCAGAAGAGTAGATTCATAGGCATCACTTACAATACAATCAGCAAAACCATAAACCAGGGTATGCGTTTAACAGGTGTAACGCACTCATTGCTATCACACTATCTTCCCAAAACTTAGAAAAATTTGTCGAGTAACAGTTATTTTGATTAGGCTGACATCTGAAGCGTATGACTTGACTTTTCTTGGCCTTCACCAACAGGTTGTTCACCAACCAAGCAACAATTCTGGCAAGTACAGCCATGCAAACAAGGCAGCGGTGCCTTCCTCTAACAGGCCTCCTGCCTCCACCTGGCTTCTAGGGACACCGACTCAAAGCAACACAAGCCAACACTAGTAGTGTGTGAAAGGGACTGAGAATGATTGAATCCATAGGGTTTCTAAGAAAATATTTTTAGAAGTAAATCATGAAATGCATTTCCCCTCCTGCTCCCAAATCAAGACTACAGCAAAGTTCATTTTCACTTTGCTTGAGAGTACTACGCTGCTGGAAAGCACAAGAGAAAAAAAAAAAACGACAAACACTACAATCTACTGCTCTCAACAGCAAAGGGTCTGCTATCATATTCAGCATTACTAAATCTCTTTGGACTGTAAGAAACACCTTTTTCATAATTCAGACAGTACCGACACAGAATTGCACAACTTGAAAAAGAAAAAAAGCTATCTTTCATAACCTCACAACTGCTCTCCACAAAGACAAAAACCAAATTATCTGCAAATCAGGAGCAGTTCTATGGGTCTGTGAAGATGCTGGAAGTCTTTCTTAACTATCACGATTCAAAAATGATAGCAAAGCGATCAGCAAAACCAGTTTATTTGGATAGCATTAACATACATTAGCCTTAAGTATGAGCATGGGGCATCAATGGTCCGGGCGTGCTTGCCTTCAGTGGGACTATCAACAAAGAGTTGTGTGTTGACTGCTGCGAGCTGGCAGACACTCTCTGCACCTTCTCTTCAGCCCCCAGGGAACACTACCCTCATTGTTTCACAAGTATGCAAAGCAACCAGCACGGATTCATATGGAGGATGTGAGCCGCAGTGCAAAATGCATGAGACACCTCTCAGCTCCTTCGGCTGACAAAGCCTTCACTATGAAGGAACCCACAAGTCAAGAAAATAAGTCAACTACAAGTCTTCTGTTTGTTTTGCTTGTTTATAGAGAGGGCGTAATTCAGTTCTTCCGTAACGTTGCTATTGTAACGGGCTACTGACAACTTAAAGACTGAGCTGTACTTCCCTCTCAAAATCTCCGTCTGCCTATTCTATTCCGCAATAGCTTCAACTCCAGTCTTATCTTCTCTCCCCCTGCTCACGGGAGCTCAGGTGGGACCAGCAGCAGACGCACACCCCTGACATGACAGACAGTGCATTTCCCGTATACAAAGCATCGACTTTGGACATCACCAATAACTCTTCACCACAAGTCACATGAAGCTCAGGAGACATCGGATCATTATCGCTTACTGTAACAGCTCAAGTAGTCATCTTCCGCAAAAAAAAAAAAATAAATGCGAGTATGGCATCAGCCTTAAACCAAGCCACACCAACTAGGCAGCATCATCAACCCTCTCCGGTACGTCAACCGGCATCAACCTCAGCTGCCTATATAGATGTGTGCGTGTGTACACGTGCACAGGGGTGTACACAAAGAGGATTTCTTCATTTCCTTTTTGTGAATGTGGCCCAACTTCCACTTTCAGAGTACCGTTCTTTGCTAGAAAATGCGTATGTGGCTAACACTGGAAAATGAACGTAGGATTCCTCCACCTGAGAAAGACAATGCTTTCTGCTTAACCTTTTCTAGTCTCCCCTGCCTCACTAGAAAAAAGTTTCTGAGAAAAAGACCTCCTGAGGAAAAAAAAAAAATCCTATTTGAGTATAAAACAGTTAAATACATTAAAATTAATCACAGCTGCCCTCATAAACGTTCAGTAAAACTTCATGCCCTATGATGATCAACGCTTTCTCCAACGGTGAGCAGAGAATTTCAGGTATAATATTCAGCGGAATAATCTGTAACCTCTCGTTTGCTGATCTGATGCAAAAAACCCAACACTAGGAAATCTTACGTGGGAGAACAGTGTTTAGGAAAAAAAAATAACATACCAGAGTTATTGTCATACCCAGTTTCTCCACTTCCAGTGATAATTTTTAATGGAACTACAGAGAGTGAGATAACTACAGATACTTCCCGTTACCTCAGAGATGATCAGAGGGATGCAAAATTATGGACATTCAAATATACTGCTTTAATGGGGCTTAAAAGATCACAATCAGCCTTCCATGGGCCAAGAAATCAGTCTGCAAGTGGCAACAAGCAACTGTGGGATAATAAAATCACAGCAACTCTGTGCTATACGTAAAGGAACTACAGAATTTTAGATCACACACACTTACAGTATTATACCGTGCCCTATAGCATATGACTTAAAGTGAGAAAACTGGGAGGCGAGTTATTTAAACAAGATCCTAAGACCTGCCATTCATAACAGGCAGCACTTGAAATACATCAACTGGCGAACTTGTGAAAGCAAATGTCAAATCTACACAATCCCAACATTTACAATGGATCTCAATGATATAACATTTTCTCATGAAGATAATAAACAAAGTGCTGAGTGGTAGCAAGTCTCCAAAGTAAAACCACTGCTCCAAAGTAAAACAGACATCTAATTATGTCTGTTTAGACACTGAGAAATCATTTCTTCCAGCACTCTGGCATAAGAGGTAGTCTACTGTCTATTCAGCTCTGTACCTTCACTGTGAAAGAAATATAAATAGAAATAAGAAAGTTAGAGTCCTCATCAAATGAGTTATGGCTGTCTATAGAGCTAAAAAAGACTGTTTGTATATTTACTAACTTAGGAACTAAATTAACCATTAAAAAACCTCACAAATCAAGTCGGACGTATTCTTTTGCAGGATGTAATTAGCACTTGTTAATCAAAGAGGAAAACGAGGAGATTGTGTTCTTGTCCACAAGTTTTTACAAAACCCTGTATTACCACACATTACAATATTAGTCCCCTAGTAAGTAATGAAAATATTAGAGACAGTTGTTTAAGAGGTGAACAAGCATATCATAATGCCAAAGTCTAAAACAACGCACTGCTTATTAAGAGGACTTTAACTCTGGGAACAGTAAGTTTACAGCACGTAAAAGTAAACCCTTAGAAAAAAAAACTTCACCTAGAGCACAAATGTAATATGTAGAACCTCTCCTAGGAAAAAAGTCTGCCCTGGGGACTCACTTCTTTGAAAATATTAACGCTCTATTTAAAACAAAAATTTGGTGGTGAGGGAAATAAATGGAAGCAAAGAGAGAATGGTTTGCTGCCTTCTGCCAGACTTAAAGCATTTCAGTAAGAGTGTCTGTCAGTGTCAACAGGAGAATAAGTACCCTAAATCAACAAACTGCTTGACTGAGCATATGTCTTCATGCACAAATACTAAGCCTCCCACAGAAACTCTACTTTTGGGATCTTCATCTGCCTCCAGGCAAAGCTCTGCTGCTTGCAACAGTATCTGAAATTTGGCCGAGCTGACAAATGACTATCATTTCTCATTTGCAAGAGTAGGAAGATCGCTTTAAACAAACAAAAAAAATTCTTTCTTTCTTCTTAGAAACAAGCAGGCAAACACTTCCTGGCTTCAGGTGAGATAATGGTCCCTATTTCAGGAAGTTCTGTTTACCATGAAGGAACATAGGAAACGTTACGTCATCAATTTTCCAAAACAATGGGTTCAGTGAGTAATATGGGACCTAACTTCTTTCTGGTCCCCTTCTGTAAAATCAGTAACAGGCAGCTGAAATGCCATACTGAGCGCTATTAACACTGTCATAACAAGGATGAGGGAGCTGTGACAACAAACCAATGAATTAGCTTTTCTAAAAAAAAAAAACAACAAACCCCTACACTGCTTTTTTAACGCAGCCTTTGGCAATGCAGCAATTCAGCAGCTTCCCAAATCATGCTGCAAACCTTAAGTTTTCTTCCCAGAAATATCCTAGTAAAGTTAGTTTACTAATTGCCAAGTCAGGCAGCTGCTTGCAGTGCCTTTGTACAAGCGCAAACTCAGAGGATACTTCGGTATGCAGGAAACAAGGTATGCAGTTTACACACACATCATGCCTACAATCAAGTGAAAAAAAACCCCAAGAATACTGAAAATCATCACTGTGGCTCAAAGAATGCATAATAACATCCCCTGGTCCCTAAGCACTTGGTTGTACCCCCACACTCCTTTCTGACAACGTCACATTCGGGTACAGGTTAGAGCTAATTTAGCACAGAAATGTACGGCAATCCAGAAAATTTCACTATTTCACAATACCTGCCTAAGGAAGAGGTGTTTACTTCAGCAGCAGTGGCAGCCTGGCATGCTCGTGAAGCTAATGACCTAATTCTTAAATTTTGAGACTTGCCATTCCTGTTACACTAAATCTCAACAGCCCTGTTACACGGTAATTATGTTTTCTATTTTCTCTAACCGTTTGTTTTTTCAGATATTCTGTATCTGTTTTCCATTTCAATTTCAACACTTCTAAGCCTCTGGACCAGGAACACTATGAATTAGATTGTAACAGCATGAAGGAAGGATTATTAATCTGATACGTGGCACAACGTTTCAGGTCTGGGAAACTTTCACAGCTGGAAATACCCATCAGCTATTCAGAAATAAATTCAATCATTCAGCATTTTCAGTAACTGAAAAGACATCAGTTGTATAAACCTTTGCTTCCCTAAAACCCCTTTCTTGTTTTCAGGTTCCGAGTTGAGGAATAATTCTTGTTTGAACATGCTAGAAAGGGATGAAGCAGGAATCTTCCAGACAGAAGCTCATCCTAGAGTACATCTAAAAAACATTCAGAGGGTTTAAGGTTCTAATCAACTCCTGAAAACAAAGTTACTAAAGATAAAATAGTCTAACAAGTAGGCTACCTACTTGCTAGGTTGAAAGGAAAATAGAGTTATCTGTGACTTAAAGATTAAAAGCTGAACATTTTATTTGATAGCAGGTATGTTATACTATAGAACACTTCAGGAAGCACCAAAATGAAAGAAGGCACCTTTTAAATATACAGTTAAAGTAATAAAAATACGAATGTACTACTTTTTGCTCAAACAACACTGAACTATTCTTATTCCTTTAGAAAGATGGAAAAAGTCTTTTGAAACCACTTATCCCAAAATGTTTAACTTGACATTAAGCAAAGCCAGCAGGAAGCGCTCAACACGTTTGCACACCTCATGACAGGCCAAAACAAAACCTCCCAACTCATTCAGCTTTCAGCTCAGCTGGTTGATAAAGTCATGCCCTTAGCAAACCACTTCTTAGCATTGGCTCAGGTAGAAAGTATCAACTAACTTTTTTGGTAGACATTAGGAAGTATACTATGTTTTTTAAAGATTGAAGTCCAATTGATCATTAGTAACTAGAGACGCGTTGCCGGTGGAAAAAGCACTTCGAAGACCTTCCTCTGCAGCTAAAAACTTGGGGCTTGCAATTACCTCTGTGTGAGGCTCCCACCAAAACAGAAAACCATCCATTCGTCAAAATATTCTAAGCTGAGTTTCCATGATATGATACGCGAACATTTAGCTTCAAATTACTTCCATAAAAAAAAAATTAATAAGAATCAACTTAGAGGTAGTAGTCCAAGTGCCTCATCAGCTTCAAAAGAACAGCAAATGCTGAGAACAGTTATTTGCTTTGCAAGCTGAAGTGTTCTACAGACCAAGTATGCTCAAACCACTGATTTGTCAGCATTGCTCTTAGATTTGTAAAGTGTTCCACGCTTCCAGAAACCAAGTTCTAAATAAACCCTAAATAAAAAGCTGATGACAAAAATATGATCGTTTTAGCAAAAGCCTTATGAACCTTCCATATTCATGGAAAAAATATATACAGAATGGAAAATTCCATTCTATTTTCCATACCATAACAACATTCTGCTTACTCATCAGGAATGAATATTGCAAAAAAAGTTTGTAGAAGACCTGAAGTTCAGTGCTATCTTCAGCACATGTATGTAAAAAAACCAAACAAAACTGTAAGAATTTAGAGATCATGTAAATTTAACTTCTTATATAACTACCTTGTCTGTCTGGTTTGGAATACCATGTGATTTTTTGCTCAAGAGACATCATGTCTTATGTAAATACATTAACTGCCTTGTCTTCCTCAACAATTATTCCAACATACCCCAGGGCTATAACGGTGTGCTCTATGCTGTAAATGAAAGCAGATGCTATGCCTATTTTACTGGGGTATATAAACCCCTCCCATTTCTTGCAAAGATCCCACTGATATTTTCCTGCTAATTGTAGTTTACCCTCTTTTGCCTGAATTACATCAACATCTTCAGCATTCAAAGCATTTTTGGTTTTTTTGGTTGGTTGGTTGTGGTTTTTTGGTGGTGTTTTTTTTTTTTCTCCCATTTTTAGGTTCCCATTTCCAGAAAGCACAAAAAGAAAACTAAGTCCTACATCAAGAGCAAACTGTACTCTTGTCAGAGTCAGGAAGGGCTGGAAGAACAGAGGTCAAACTGATTTTTTCCTACATGAAATTGGCTAGACAGGCTGATCATACTAGTCAAAACCTCACCCGCTAACAGGTAGAGCCACCCCAGTCAACACTTCTACATCTTCTTCATAGTTCTGGCTTTACAAACTCTTTTACTGATTAGCGTGCGACAGAACTGCAACTGTCACTGTTCGACAAAAGATACTGCCTAGCCCTTTAAATATGTTTGATATCTTCTTGAGCAAGAAATTTAATTTTTTTTCTTGCTTGTCAACTCCTCTGTTCCCTCCTTCTATAAGCTTTTTGTTGCCCAGCTCCTGTCTGCCTGTACTTGGAGCCCTTAAACACGTGCCTTTAGGCCAAGCATTGACTAGGGTCCAGGTTTAGGCTGGGATAAAGCTCATTTTTCTTCTTAGTAGCTACAACAGTGTTGTGCTTTGGTTTCAGTATGGGAATTGGTATGAGAGGAATGTTGCTAATACACTGATGGTTTTAGTTGTTGCTAGGAAATCAAGGACTTTTCAACTTCCCGTGTCTTGCTAGTGTGCAGGTGCGCAAGAAGCACCTGCAACAGACCCAGACAGGCCAATGGAATATTCAACATCATCATGCTCAGTACACATATATGAGGGTGAGCAGGGATGCTGTCTCTCTTCCAGGATTGTGATTTCAGGAATTTCTCCTCTGGGATTGCTAGCCAGGAATGTGCTGGGCCTCAGTCAGTGAGTGGTGAGCAACTGCATCACACATTACTTGCTTGTATGTTCTATTGTTCCTATTATTATCATTATTTTAATTTTAATTTCAATTATTAAATGTTTTTTCATCTCAAACTATAAATCTCCTTACCTTTCTGCCTCCAATTCTCTCCACCATTCCCGTGGGCAGGGGAAGGTGAGTGAGAAGCTGTACAGTGTTTGGCTGCCACCGGGTTTAAACCAGAACAATTAGGAGACTCTACAATGCTGTCTGTAGCTGCGGTAAATTAAAAAGTTGCAAAGGAGAATGTCATTGCTTCCTTCACATTGCTCCATGCAATTGTTGTGGGAAGGCTGGAGATCACTGCTTTAGTCTCATCAACAGGATTTTGTATCAGTTCTTATTTCAAAGTTGTTCAGATGCTACCAAAGCCTCTAATGCTGACCCATCCCCAACTACTTTTAATCGATAAAAGGTGCTTAGTAGCATCACCTATGCCACACACTCCCAATTTTACTCAAATGGAGGTATTTCCATATGGTGACCCAGTGATTTACTTGTAATGCTTTGAAAAGAATGTCAGTGACCCACGAGCATTACCAGAGTGAAGGGAACTGAGTGTAACAATTATATTACTAACTTGCAAATTTTTGATAATATGCTAAAAGTAAAAAAGACAGAGCAACCCCCATTAGGCGGATGAACATAAACATATAATTTGGATACCATTAGCAACAACTGAAAAAATAGTTACAATACTCCTTAAAACAACCTCTGCTTTTTCTTA